>PVKH010024444.1:0-13625 GCA_004027955.1 Chaetophractus vellerosus
GCATGGTGATCACAAGTTCTTAACACAAGTCAATATAAGGCATTTGATATGGGTGGAGGGCATCATATAGAATTTTCTGAACCTCACGGATAATCTGTTTGTTAGTAGTCCCTTCTGAAGGCCACCCTACTCCAAAAGTTGGCCACTCAAACTCATACAAAGTGTGCAGTGTTCTGGGATTGACTTTTGCACCTTAGTCGGCGGCTGCATTTTTCATTTCCTGAAAATTTTTAAGAAAACAATCCAGGGGAGTTTAGGTTACATGACTCAGACGGATCCATTGTGCCAAGCAGACACATGAGAAGACCAACACTTAACAGACAAGACATACTACAGACGCCAACACAAAAATCAGTAAAATGAACCCAGAGGTTCCCAGGAAGGTCAGGGCGACATCTTGCCTCCAACATTGACTGTAGACAATATGCCATGTCCGGCAGTCTGACAGTCCTGGCTGGATCCAGTTGTACCTGATCAGAATAGAAGAGATGGTTCACCGGGTTGAATTGTCCAGGGGTTCCCACTCACAACCAGGCGTCCCCGGGGCTGAGGAATGTCTCTCAGAGGCCTTCCCCTGGGAGTCCCGGGTGGAGCTGGCTCCTATCTCACTGGGGCCTCCAAATGTTAGGCGAGTAACTATTCAGAATAAAACTCAGCTCCCAGTTGGTTTTTAGAAATGTTTATTCAAGCAGCCAGGCTTATCTCCTTTTCATAGGCGAGAGCCTTGAAGCAGGTTTTAGCTACTTTTTGTACTCCTTTTGTAAGAACTGAAACCAACTTTTAGACAAAGGACTATGCAGGGGGTATTTCTTTGCGGTTGTGTTTGACTCGTGTTGTCCTGGCAACCAGGCAAGCAAGCCCCAAATGTAGAGAAGCAGATATTTGCGGTTAGTTGAAGTCAGGAACACTTTCTAACTATTCTATTTTTGTTGATCAAGCATAATTTTTGCTGAAGTTGGAAACAGATCCCAGAATTGTACTGGGGGGAAAGGGGGGAGGTTGAGATGTTTCCCAGAATTGTACTGGGAGGTAGTGACCATAACCTTTCTCCATAACCACTTCAACTACAGAATTCTCCCTCCTATTTTCTATTCCAGGCTCTATTTGCAGTATTAATAGCAATTAACACAGTCTATGATTACTTTATTAATCAGTTCCCTTCTTTGTTATCTGACTCTATCACAAGATTATAATGTCAATTTTTTCCTGTTTTATTATTTATTCCTAGTTTATAACAGAGCCCTAGATGCAAAATTGGCATCCAATGAAATGTCTAAATAATAAATAATTGTAAACTAATTATTACATATAAAATGGAGGAAAAATTTCTAGCATATATAACCAGTATTCAAGGGAGAATAAATTGAGGATTAAATAAATGGAAGGAAACGTTGCAATAGCAAAGTGAAGAAATAGATGATAAATTATCACCTTCATTGGTACAAACTGACTAGGCTGCTATTTAATTTTAGAGTGGAAAAAGTGCCATAAGGGTTTTTGAGTCTCTTTTTTCTCATTGTTACAAGTTTCTGACTCTAGTGATGTGATTATTGTAGCAGCATCTTTACATATAGATACTTATTCCTACTTTGTAGAAAACACTAGTAAATTTAATAAAGTGAGAAATTTTCTTGGACACACTCCAATTGCAAAATTCAAGATAAATGTTAATACCTGAATGGATCAAATGCCCCATGATCTTTGGCCCTATCTGGAGAAAATTATATCCTCTTAAATACTGACATAACTTTTTCAGGTGTTGTTTCCCTCAGCTTGAGGTATGATATAAATAAGTAAGAGAAAGCCCTCTCAAAATTTTTAAAACAACTACTTTAGCCATTTCAACACCATAGAATAAGATGGGCAAAAAATCAGGATAGTAATTTTTCTTTTCTAAAATAACTAAGAAAGAACTTAGTAGAAAATAATTCTTGGGAAATTACTATCTGCAATCTTTTTATGTAGTTATAGAATTCTATGGTAAATGATTCTAACCATGGAAAGCCTTTTTTTCCATCAGAGTCACAGAATTTCTTTTAAATAGATCCATAGTGCAAATAATAAAATTTTCTGACATATTAAAAAGAACCAAATGGAGAAAATGGACAGACATATGAGCTAGCCAATAAGTGTAGTATCCACCATGAAGACAGTAATTTGACTTTAGAGCACATTAACTTGGAGAGGAAGTCAGAGGCATCAGCAGAGATTGGCCACCATCTTGCTGCCTTTAGGCATTAGTAGCTGCCTTTGATGAGAAAGAAACTCTATGGTGCCTTGATTTGGACATTTCACAGGCTCAGAAATGTAAGCTTTTAGTCATATAAATCCTGCTTATAAGAACCAACCCATTTCTGGTACTTTGCCTCAGAAGCTTTGGCAAACTAAAACATTATGAATGCACACATATTTATGTCTGAGTGTTTACTGTTTTGCATTTTACTACTTAAAATATTGATGATACTTCCATACCAGTCTATATATAGATCTAACTCATTCACAGATACCTTCTTACTGTATAATACTCCTTCATTAAGATGAACTAAAATTAAGGAATCCAAATTTCTACATGTGGCTTCCCATTTTAACTATGACAAATCATACCATAATAAATATAGGTCTTTTTGAATATGTGCAAGTATTAGTCCCTAGAAATGAAATTGTTGGGTCAAACTGTATGTGCATTTAAAATGTTGATGTTCATAATTATTGCCAACATCCCATCCTTGAGGTTGTACTAACTGCCCTACTCACTACTATCTGTTAGAGTAAATGATTGTCCACATTCTCAACAAAACCTTTCTGATAAAAATGTATGGTATTGGATAATCTGACTAGTTATGGAAATTGTATTTCTTTTGTATACCTTAATTGAAATTCTTTCAATATAATTGAGTTTGAGCACTTTTAATATTTAAAATTATTTGTATTTCTTCATCTAAATATCTAATGATGCTATTACCTAATTTATTTCATTGCTAAATATTTCCATACTGATTTTTATGAGTTATTGTTATGCTAAGGCTTTTTCCTTTTATGAATGTATATATGATTATTTTTACCTCTTGTGATTTATGACATTTTTATGCTGTATAAACTTTTCCATAGGTGAAAATTTTATATTGACATAGATCATTTAGTACTGTTTTTTGCTGTTGTTTTAGCTTTTTAAAAATACTTTCCTGCCTTTACAATTACCAAAATATTCTTCCCCTTTAAAAAAATTTAATTATTAAACAACTTGTTATATTTCATATTTAAAATATTTGATCCAGTTGGAATTTATTTCAAAATGAATAGTTAAAGAGGTGAATTTCAATTGTTATTCTTGATGGTTGATTTTTTTAAATGGTTGCTCACTTTGACCTTTTAACCATTTCTGAAATCACAAGGTTAGAGTATATTGAATTCTCAAAAGTGTCTTTTCTCATGTAACAAACTTTATTTTTCAAAAAGTTTTATATTACAAAAAAAGTTACATCAAAAGTATAAGGTATTTCCATATAGCCAAACCCTCCCCTTCTCACATTTTCCCCTCTGAATAACATCAACTAGCCTAAGAACAAGACAGATGTGATACATTTGTTACAATTGATGAACAAATATTGAAGTATTGCTACTAACCAAGGTCGGTAGTTTACATTATGGTTTACACGTTGCACCTCACAATTTTATAGATTTTGAAAATGATACATAGTGGCTTGTATCAATTACTGCACGATCATGCAAAACAATTCCAATGCCCTAAAAATGCCCTATGTTCAATTTATTCGTACCATTCCCTCTTCAGAACCTGTGGTAAACAAATGTCTTTGTATCAATGTTACAATTTCTTCTGTTCCTACAATAGTAATGTCTGCTTTGGTCCATTGTTCCATACCCCTCGTATGTTTATTCCTCAATCTTGAGGATTTGAGGATGGTGATACCTACTCTGCTTCAGAATGAGAGTGGGCTTAGATATTATGATTCAAATGGAAGGAACTGCTTAACTTGCAGTAGTAGACACTTTTTTTGTTTTTGCATTGACGGTTGTACATCATCATCATTTGGTTAGTTGTCTTCAGTGAGTCCGAGGAACTGGAGAGTAGGTGTTGGCTGCAACTCAGTTGAGATTCAGAGTTCAACCAGCATAAGAACAAGGCAAAGATTTAAATCTTTAGGACATATTAATGGGTATAGTGCTAATTATAGGTTCAAATAAAAGATTCAAACAATTACATGTAGGGAAATTATAAACGAGTGTAACTCTGCTACATAGGGGAAATTGGTTATAATATATCCCAGGATAAGGTCCATTGACAGGGTTCTGATTTCATAGGGTTGTGTGCTTTGCCTATAGTGTCCAGACATCTCTAGCACCCTCTGGAATATCCCTGTTTGAGATTTTGTTTACTGTGGTAGTTAGTTAGATCCACCCAAGACATGGATAAGTGTAATCTCTGGAATGACCCCTCAACTCATTTTGAAATCTCTTAGCTGTAAAAACTCTTTTCTATTTAACTCCCTCTCCCCTTTTGGTAAAGGTCTTTTTCCAAATGCATTGCTGGTTGGTGCTTGGTAATAATCCCTTGGTGCCAGGGAGGCTCATCTCTGGGAATTTATTTGCTGAGTTTGGCTTAGAGAGAAGCTGTGTTTAAGTAACAAGGAGGTTTTCAGGAAGTAACTCTAAACAATGGCTATGATTAGGCTAGTTTTCAATTTTACTAGGATAAGCTTCATCAGTACAAGTATTAATATCAAGGACTTGGTGTATTGGTCTGTTTTTTATTAGTAGGCACTGCCTATATATTCTAGAGATTCTTGCCACTCTATTTGAGAATGCAGCAGAACTTCCAAGTATGGGAGTTTAATATTTTGTTGGTTATTGGGTGGGACTCCACCCACTGAGATAACACCCTATAACCACATAAACACATTCATATTCCATAGAGGCATGTGCCAGGTGCACCCTTCCCCACAAATCTACCCCCCACCAACACATCGCACCAGTGACCCTCCCCTGCCATAGTTGCCAAAAGAACACTCCCCATGATTGTATTCTTAACCACAGTCTTCAACCTCCTCAGAGTTCACCTGTTCCTTCCTCTAGCCTTAGTCCCTGCTCCATGGATAGCCCAACCAGTCCTCAACCTCAGTCACACTCACACTCCAGCACAATCAATCCTCCTCACATCACTGCACCACCATCATCCCCATCCATTGCCAAATCACCCTCAACCAACTTATCATAGATTCTGCCTAGATTGAACATTGGCTCACTGCTTTCTTTTCCCTTTCTATCTCCTGGTACATTATCTTCCATACTCTAGCTCTGTAATTATGCTAAATAACCTTAGTTCATATCAAGGAGATAATACAATATTTGTCCTTTAGTGAATGGCTTACTTCTCTCAACATAGGGTCTTCAAGATTCATCCATGTTGTCACATGATTGAATACTTCATTTCTTCTTAGAGCTGAGTAATGTTCCATCATCTGAATCTACTATATTTTCTTTATCCATTCATCTATCAATCAACTCTTAGATTGTTTCCAAATTTTGGTAATTGTAAATAATGCTGTGATGAACATTGGTGTGCATATATCTATTCATGTCCCTGCTTTCAATTCTTCTGTGTATATTCATAGTAGTAGGACTGTTGGATCACATGGCAATTCAATACTTAGCTTCCTGAGGAACTGCCAAACCATACTTCACAGTGGATGCACCATTCTATATTCCCACCAGTAAATAATGAATGTTCCTATTCCTCCACATCCTCTCCAACACTTGTAGTTCTCTGTTTCTTTAATAGTAGTCAATCTAATAGTTGTCAGGTGCTATCTCATTGTTTTAACTTGCATTTCTCTAATAGCTAGTGATGTTAAGCATGTTTTCATGCACTTTTATAGCCATTTGTATTTCCTCTTTGGAAAAATGTCTATGCAAATCTCATGCCCATTTTTAAAATGGGTTGTTTTCTCTTTATTTTTGAGATGTAATATTTCTTTATATATGCTGAATATTAGACCCTTTTCTGATAAGTGGTTTCCAAATATTTTCCCCCAATGAGTAGGCTGCTTTTTCACTTTCTTGATAAACTCCTTTGAAGCAAAAATGTATTGTTGTTTTTTTTTTTTTTTACTTTGAGGAGATCCCATTTATCTATTTCTTTCCTTCATTGCTCATGATTTGGGTACAAAATTTGTGAAACCATTTCTTATTAAACATCTCTTTGATTACACCCTTCATTATCTTCTAGGAGCTTTATGGTCTTGGCTCTTATATTAGGACTTTGATCCACCATGAGTAAATATTTATATGGGGCATGAGGTGGTGTTTATCTTTCATTATTTTCAATGTGGATATCCAGTTCTCCAAGCACCATTTGTTGAAGAGAATATTGTGTCTGAGTTGAGTGGGCTTGGTGGACTTTTTGAGTATCATTGGCTTTATATGTGCAGGTCTGTATCTGAACATTCAGTTTGGTTCTATTGGTCAATATGTCTATCCTTGTGCCAATTCATGCAGTTTTGACCACTGTAGCTTTGTAGTATGCTTTAAAGTCAGGTAGCATGATTCCTCCACTTTTTTTTTCTTTTTCAAGATCTCTTTGGCTATTGTGGACCCCTTACCCTTCCAAATAAAGTTGGTAATTGTCTTTTCCAATTCAGTTAAAAAAATGTTGAATAAAAGTTGGAACTTTTATTTAGATTCCATTAAATCTGTAAATCTGTAAATCAATTTAGGTAAGATAGACAACTTAATGATTTTTAATCTTCCAATCTATGAACATGGAACATTCTTCCATTTATTTAGTTCTTTTTTTATTACCTTTAAAAATGTTGCATAGTTTTCTGGTACAAATACTTTATGACCTTAGTTAAGTTTCTCTGTAGATATTTGATTCTTTTAGTTCTCTTGTAAATGGAATTTTTAAAATTTCCTCTTCAGATTTCTCATTATTTGTGCACAGCAACACTACTGATTTTTGTGTGATAATCTTATATAGCCTGCCACTTTACTGAACTCATTTATCAACTCTGGAAACTTTGTTGTAGATTTTTTCAGACTTTCTAAATTTAGTATCATGCCATCTGAAAATAATGAAAGTTTTACTTCTTCCTTACCAATTTGGATGCCTTTTATATATTTTTCTTGCCTAAGTGCTCAGGCAAGTATTTCTAATATAAAGTTAATTAAGAGTAATAACAATGGACATCCTTGCCTTGTTCCAGAGCTTAGCTTGTCTTTTTCCAGATCTTAGTCAAATGTTTTTTGATTGATATCAATATTCTATTCTGTTTCATTTATCTCTTTAATAATATGCCATTTAACATATCATATAATTGCATTTATCCATAATACTGTTTGATATCTGTTAAGCCTGATATTCCCTCAATATTATTCTGTCTTAGAATTATTGTTAATAATATAAATATAAGAATGCTCTTCTTTTACCAAGTACTAATAATACAGTGATACACAGGAAAATTACAGCTAATATAAATTAGAGATGGTAGTTAGCAGCAATTATGTAATACATTTCAGTAAAGACAAGAATATAATATTTAAATACTAAGGGATAACAATAGGGGAATATAAGGATGTATGGAATTTTTCCTTTTGGAATAATGAAAATGTTCTAAGATTGACTGAGGTGATGACAGTGCAACTCTGTGATAAAAATGAAAGCCACTAAATTTACACTTTGAATGGATTGTACAAAGTATGGAACTGTATAATAGTAAATCTAGTAGTGATGTACTGTGGTTAACAGCACAAATGTGAGAATGTATTCTCCTGAACAAAAAAATATATATAATAATAATACATGTGTTAATAAATGGGTGGGTTGGGGAAAATACACAAAATGTAAGATATGGGCTAGAGTTAGCAGTAATATTTTGATGATACTCTTTCATATTTTGTAACAATTATTCCATAACAAGACAAGTTGTTGACCGTAGGGAGATGTATGGGGGACTTGCATGTTGATATGCATATTTCCTATGTAAATTCAAAAATTTTACTATACACTTATTGCTTCTGTATGTTCATGTTTGGATTATATATATTAATAAAATTTTATTTAAAAAAAGAAGTATTGTAAAGTAAGGTCATACTTGAGTTTATAATTTTTGTAGGTACCCACTAGTGTACAATTGTATAATTTTCTTCAGCATTGCCTTACAATTAGGCAAGGGGAAAAAAGATGGTGTTAACAATACTTTAATTAGTGTAGAGTATTACACAGAAGAAGAAAAAGATTAAATTTACTTGAATTGTAAGGATTTCTATTTATCCATTTCACACTATTTGAGAATCTAGATTAGCAAAAATTATGCTAATCTCTTCTCTTAATTTATAAATCTTTGTGAAGATAAAGATATCTAATGCATTAATAAAAAAAGCCATGTTTTGCTTTGGTAGCCAATTAATCTTGAAATCTCACTGTTTTAACAGGTACAATTTTATTTTCATTCAGTAACAATCCACTGTGGGTTAAGTCTTCATGTAGTCCATTTGCTGTGTTACTCAGTAATCCAGGTGCCTTCCTTTTAGTATTACCATGTTCATGCATTTTTCTAGGTTTGTTATCATAAGGATAAATGAACCTGGATAGTAGCACACTGCCTCCAAAATCTCTCAGTCTGAGTGTGGCACACATCACTTCTGTGAACTAGTCACATGGCCTATCTTATACACAAGATGTCTGGATTACTACTATTCTTTCAAAGATATAAATGGCATCACTGAGATTGGCAGTTCATCTGACTTTCTTAATCTGGGTCCTCTTCTTTCATCTAGAGTATTTCTCTTAGAATTGCAGTGTAAGTGATTTTCTGCCTTGATAACTCAGATAACATAACTTTTCTCTTTTGTACTAGCTATTTTTATCTTATTACCTAGGGTTCAAATACATCCAATAAAAGATATTATGGAGATAAGTGCTGCATAGAATTTTTGTTGGAAATTTGTTCTACATATTTACTCTATCTGGAATATCATGTGCAAGTTTTCTCTATGGCTATACCTGAATGAATATAATGTGCATCCTTGGCTTAACGGAGGTAAAATAATTTATTCTTGGAACAGACAAAATTACAATGTAAATGTGCTCCATGGTTTGTGCAACACAAAAACAGCATCAAATTTTGGATGAAACCTGCCTTAATAACTTATCAGATTCTTCAAAATACATTAATTTTTGGTTGGCTGATATGTATCTCTGACAGTAATATGGCTACACTGAGTTCAGCAGCTGGAAATAAAACAATTCAATTTCAACAAAATTGTTAGCACTAATAGTTTTTAATATATGCTAAATACTTGGGCTATTGGATACATAAGCTATACTTGAAGATTTGCACATAATTTTTCAATTGAGAATATAATAAAATGGATTTTCAAAACTGTGAAAATTTTATGTCAATTAGCAAAGTCTCAATGTTCAATAATTTGTACATACATGAAAGTTTCTAATAGGAAGGGACTTTTGTCAACTTTTACTTTAAAAATTGATATTTTGTGAAAGGGGAACCTCTCAAGATTTCATGTAACAATGGGATTAATATACATTTACCAACATATTTTGATCACAAGATCATTCATTATCTTTTGAATTACCCTCAATTGATCTTAATGTTTGAACATGTTTTTTTGTTTTTGTTTTTTATCTTGTCTATTTACATTATTTGTTGTCCAAGATCACTCTTTGACTCCAGAGTTTCCTCATCGCATTTTTCACCTCTGCATTTCTGAGGGTGTAGATTAAAGGGTTTAACATGGGTGTTATTGTGTAAAATACAGCGACTGCTTTATCAAAGGGGAAAGTAGTCATGGGCTGAAGGTATTCAAATGTACAGGGTACAAAGAATAAGACAACCACAGTGATATGTGAGGCACAGGTGGAGAGAGCCTTCTGCCGTGCTTCAGAGCTGTGACTTCTGAGGGAGTAAAGGATAAGGACATAAGAGATGATAAGAATACAGAAACAGAGCATACACAGGAACCCACTGTTGACAGCAACAAAGAGGCCAAAGATATGTGTGTCTGAGCAGGAAACTTTCAGCAGTGGGTAAAGATCGCAGAAGAAGTGGTCAATGACATTGGGGCCACAGAAGGGCAACCACAAAATGAAAATGATTTGAATCAGGCCATGAAGAAAACCTCCAGCCCAGGACAAGGCCACCAGGAGTCCACATACCCGCCAGTTCATTGTTATCATGTAATGCAAGGGCTTACAAATGGCCACATAACGGTCATAGGCCATCACCGTGAGCAGAAGGATCTCAACTCCACCAAGGAAATGAGTTGCAAAAACCTGAGTCATGCACCCAATGAAGGAGATAGATTTCTTCTTAGCTAGGAAATCAAATATCATTTTGGGGACCATAGTAGAAGAGAAGGAGCCCTCTTGAAAGGACAAGAAAGATAGAAAAAAATACATTGGAGAGCTCAGTGCTGGGCTGGTGGCAATTGTTACAACAATGAATAGGTTGCCTACCATGGTGAGAGAGTAGATGATTGTAAATATGACAAACAAGAGTTTCTGCACATCTGGGTTCTGTGTCAGGCCAAGAAGGATGAATTCTGTCACATTGTCCACTTGTTTCATGATCCAATTTTGCACATGGATAATTGATTAATCTGCAAATAACACAGGGATTGTGATCTTTGTAGATCAATTTTGGTTAAGATAATAATATATATCTCACTTTGTTTGTTTCCTTTAAGATTGATAGTAACACAAACAGAGAAATCCTTTAGTTTAATTATGACTATATTTTTAATCATTTACAGTTTTGAATATATAGCTCTCTTCTACACTCACCATACAAGCACTCTTTATGACTCTTTTCATACAAGACACATTTTCTCACAATTTTAACATGGCTGGATCCTCTCCTAGTTACAGCCACAGGATTTTCACACATTAAAAAGAGGAATAAAAAGTGGACCTTTAAGGGTAAGCCGAGGCTTGAATTCATGAGTGAGCATCTGCCTACCTGAGTTTCTTTTCTTGTCTCTCAGACTGATGAGTATCAGCTCCAGAGTTTCTTAACCTTTTTATTTCTAACTTGTTTCAGGGCAACTACCAAACATCAATTTAAAATTAGAGATCATATAGCCACATTTCAAACTCAAGTGAACTGGGTGAACACTTGAGGTGCAAAAAGATACATAGTGGCAGTTAGATTCGTGAGCACATCCTTCATTGAAACACAATTATATAGGAATACCATACATTCCTCATCAAACGCCTCTGCAAAAACAATATCCTGAAAAGGATACAACCTACATTTTGATGCAGCTCAATATACCCTTAATTTATTTGTAACTTTAGAATTTACTTTTGGAGAATTTCTATCATAATAACTATGAAGGGTCAGTTGCAATTCAACACTCCATATAAGGAAGATTATGAGATTTAGAAATATTCTCTGGACCTATTCAGAAAAGTTATTTTAATATGAGAACATAAAGGCATCATAATTTATTGATCAGATCATACTATTTATGAGAGACAGAATTTATTTATATTTTGTATTCACTGATAATTAGCCATGTAATGTTGTGTATGGGCCTTAGGCTTATTGAGACCAAATATTTTCATATATAATGCAGAAAGATAACAAAAGGCATAAAGAAATTTAAGAATGTTGCTATTTCCAAATAATTATAAAAAAGATCCAAAACAAGAAAAGCACATATCCTAAACTCATACTTGAAATAATTATTTTTTAAAATATTATGAAAAAAATAGAAGAACTATGAGTGAATATAAATGAAATAAGTACTCACCAAAAGATGGGGGGAAAATATATTTGGAAAAATTTGCACATGGAAATCAATATATCAGGCAATAGAAAAATATTAGACTTGATAAGTAAATTCAAAAGTGTATTGGTATTAAAGATACTCTTAAAAGTGATGAATACATACAAGGTCAATAAGAAGCAAGTAAAGTCAAATACCAAAGGACATTAATATAAACAACACTTTAAAAATCTTATGTATTTTTCAGTATAGGTAATAAAAAGGTTGTTCAGCCACTGGCAGGTATTTATCAAAACAAAATATGTTTATCCTTTATATATGTTAGTATTATTAAAATTAATAAGAAAACATAGAACTATATCACAAAAACATTGAACCCTAATGTAAACCATGGATTTAATTAATAGTACAACTATAAATGGAAAATTTCATCAGTTGTAACAAGTGTACCACACTAATCCAAGGTTTCAATAATATGATGGAGTCATATTGGAAATTTTTATTTTCTGCATGCTTTTTCTATAAACCTACAACTTCCATAATTATGGGAGAAAAAAAAACAAAGAGAAGCCCCCAAATCAAAGTAATTATTCTTTAATATCACCACCAAAAAAGTTAGAAAACAAAATAAAACAAACAAACAAAAAAAACCCACATGAATCAAAGGCGTACAGTATCGACCTGCTCAAAAACAGGAAATAAAGTGATAAAAATGTATCTGATCTCTGGATGAGAAAGATATGCTATGCAAATATGCAGTTGTGTAAAACAGCTCAAAACTAAAGGATTCAGCTACATAAAGACAGACATAAAATTGGAAAGATGTTTGCAACAGTTGATATACGATTGTTACTGTAGAAATAACATTTGCAAAAAAAGATAATGTCTATGTACACTATTATGAAGAAAAGATGAAATAATGAAAAAGTAATTCTCATGAAAAAAGTTAGATATCTCATATAGCCTCCATTTCATAAGTGCTCAAGAAATGCAGTTTAAAATGTGAAATATTTTTTACTGGAAAATTAACAAAGATGTGTGAGACCTGTATTGCACAGTGCTGGTGAGTATGGATTGGTATTAAATATTCTGGATATAAGCATGAATTTATGTACAAAGGACTAAGAAATTGCTTATGTTCCTTGATCCCATATTCCTTACTCTTAGGAATGTAGTCCAAACAAGAAATATTGGCAAAACACATGCATACAGGTTTTATTTCACAATATATTTTTCATAATATTGAACATTGTAAAGACAAGCATAATATCTACACAAAGTTAAACAGTCAAGTGAATTATGATGTTTATTTGTGAAATATCACGTAGACAACACAGATATTTGTAATAAATATTATTCATGTGGAAAGGTTATTTCAGTATAGTAGTGAGTGGAAAAATGGAAGTATAAAACAGTACTTACATTATTATATAAATTGTCTAAAATAACTTATATAGTGGAAATGACTCTTTAAAAAAGGCATTAAAGACTAATAGTGCATATTTGAATTATAAAATACGGGCATTTTTTATGTTCTTTTTAAAAATCAATCTTGTGATCCAATTTTTTACAAAGAGAATAGATTGCCTTTATTATCAGTAAAATAATTTAATAAAAGTTTTACTTTTTTCTATGGTCTGTTTCCATAAGATCTCAAGTGAATGCCTTTATGAATATATTGCTCATAAAGATCTGTGATAATAGAATACATAATTACATCTACTTACCTGTAAACTGAAGATCCTAGTGTTACCTTGAATCAAAAATACCAAAAAAAAGTCACTGTCTTATCTCTAGCTAACACTTTGTATGGAGCTTTAAGTCACTGACCCAACACTAACTCCTGTTTTCAAGTTGAT
>PVKH010024445.1:0-13626 GCA_004027955.1 Chaetophractus vellerosus
CCTGGGAAAAGAGATGAGCCATCCACTTGAAAGTTCACACCTGGCATTGTGGAGAGAGGCAAAGTCTAGGTAGTCTCATAGTCTACAACTGACCTTGTAGAGGAAACAGAGGAGCTGAGCCCGGAGAGAAACTCAGCCCTGGGAGGACAGGAATCCAAGAAACCTGAACCCTGGCAAATGTCAGCAGCTGTCTTGCTCCAACACATGGAAACAAACTTTGGTGAAGGAAGGAACTTATGCTTTATGGCCTGGTAACTGTTAGCGTATATCCCAAATAAATACCCTTATAAAGAGAAATGGATTTCTGGTATTTTGCATCAGCACCCCTTTTGGCTGACTAATACAGTTAAGTCCTTCAAATTTGATGGTCCTTGGTCCCTAGATGAAGGATCTATTTCCTCATGCTATTCAACAAATCAAAATATAGATAAAATATTTTCATTGCCTGAATAACCTGGTGTATACTCACCTTTTGGATCTACTGGAAACATATGATAAAAGCTCTTTATAAATTATTTTCCAAACTGAATCCAGTAATGCTTTCCCTCTCAATAATTTTGGGCATTTGCAAATAATTTACATTCAAAAGAAAACCTAATGCTGAAAGAAACTTTGAGGAAAACTTTTTCATCATAATTCAACAATGTCAAGGTGCATATTGCCCTATCATTAGCTGATCACAAAAGTCCCTTTCTTTTTGGTTTGTTGAAGTGATTTATAACAAGGAATTAATTTTTGAGAATTGATTTTAATATGATTCAAATTTAAGCATCTTTTTTATATTTTTAAAAATGCAGCAACATATCATAGTTTACAATTACTTCTATTATGTAAATATCCTTTTTATTAAGTAAAGCTGGTTTTGATTAATTTTGATGTTTTAAGTTGAACAATTGTTTAAACTTAAAATGGATTATTTAAAGGAAAAAACATTACAGAACATTTTATTAAAGGATGGAAAAAAATGACTGAATTAGAAACATCAAAACCCATAGGTCTGAACTCAGATAAATAAAATAATAGAGTATATATGTTTCTATTTGACTTTTTTAAAGTAATGTTTATGAGATTCATATCCGCTATTAGAGTTCCAGAAGATTGTTCATTTTAATGGCTATAATGTTGTTGGGCATTTGAATTGTTTCCAGTTTGAGGCTATAAGAAATATGGACACTATAAATATGCTTGTACATATCTGTGCATTCATTTTCTTGACGGTTGAATTGCTTGCTCATAGATTATGGATATGTTCAAGTTTAGATAGTGATGAAGAGTTTTCCAAGAGTATTGTAACCATTTATCTAACTATGAGGAATTTATGAAAGTTCTAGTTGCTCCACAATATCAAGATTTGTTGTTATCATTATTTTCAGTTTTAGCCATTTTGCAACTTTGTGGTGGTATTACATTGAGGTTTTAAATTCATTTTCCTCTGAGGTAATTATCTGGACCCTTATTGTATGACTTTTTGGAAATTTGCATATCCTTTTTCTAACATTTGCCTGTCCATTTTCTTGGTTTGTTGAAGTGATTTGTATATTTATGAATAGTAACCATTTGTTGGTTAAATTCATTTCAAATGCTTGACTTCTCACTCTCTTAATGGTGTCTCCTGATGAAAAGAGCTAATTTAATGTAATCTTTTTTATCTATTTTTTTTCCTTTAAGATTAAGAAATCTTTGGTAATCCCCAAGTCATTAAGGTATTCTCTTGTATTATCTCATAGAAAGTTTGTGGTTTTATCTTTCACATTAGGACCTTTATTGCATGTGGCATTGATTTTGTATATAATGTGAGTTAAAAATCATGATTAATCATTTTGCTATGTGGATATCTAATGGATATTGCACATTTCCCACTTTCTGCAGTGCTATCTTAGTGATAAATTGTCTGTGTATGTACCTAATTTTGAAATATTTTGTTCAGTCGACCGTTTTGTTTCTCCCTGCAATACTCTTAACACATTTTTAATTAGTGTACTCTTTAATAAGTATTTTTATTTTGTCTGTATCTATCATCTTTTTCTTTGTCTTCAAGATTGCTTTGATTAGTCTCTATCATTTCTATTTCACACCCATTTTAAATAAGTTTGTCATAGGAAATCTACTGAGATTTTAATTGCAAATAAGAAGTCAATATTATCATTAATAGTTGGTAATATAATTGCATACCTAGTCATCCAAAAGAATGTATGGAAACAAATTCACAATAGAATCAAGTGGGAACTTTTAGAAAATAATGATGCACATATTCCACAATGACAAAAATAAAATAAGTCTTTGGAAGCAGAATCCCTGGCTTCTGAGATTTTGGTTGTTTGATTACTTGTGTGTTTGTTTTTTTTTTAAGCTCTTCCCGGGGTGAAATGATATCTCAATGTAGTTTCGATCTGCATTTTTCTGCTAACTGGTGATGTTGATCATCTTTTCATGTTCTTTTTGGCCATTAGTATTTCTTCATTGGAAAAAATTCTCTTCAAGTCTTTTGCCCGATTTTTAATTGGGTTGCTTGTCTTTTTATTGCTGAGTTGTATGATCTCTTTATATAACTTGGAAATAAAACTCTTATCAGATATGTGGTTTCTAAAAATGTTCTCCTAATGAACAGGCTGCCTTTTCAACTTCTTAACAAAAGTGTTTGATTTTTAGGAGGTCCCATTTATCTACTTTTTCTTTCATTGTTCATACTTTGGGTGTAAAATTTACAAACCAACACTTACCAAAAGATCTTGAAAATGTTTCCCTACATTTTCTTCAAGGAGTTTTGGTGTTCTAGATATTTTATTTATGTCCTTGATATATTTGGAGTTAATTTTTGTACCAGGTATGGAATAGGAGTCCTCTTTCTTTCTTTTAGCTATGGAAATCCAGTTCTAACTGCACAATTTGTAGAATAGACTCTTCTGACCCAGGTGGGTGGCTTTGATAGACTTCTCAAAAATCATTTGACCATACATGTGAGGGTCTATTTCTGAATTCTTGACTTGGGTCCATTGGTCAATCTTTCTATCTTTATACCTGCACCATGCTGTTTTTACCACTGTAGCTAAGTAATATGCTTTAAAGTTAGGAAGTCACAGTCCTCCAACTTCATTCTTCTTTTTTAAAAGATATTTTTGGCTATTTGGGTCCCTTCCACTTCCAAATAAACAATAATTGGCTTTTCCATTTTTGTTCACAAGGCTGTTGGGATTTTTATTAGGGTTGCATTGAATCTGTAAATCAATTTAGGTAGAATTAACATCATAATGATATTTAGTCTTGAAATCCATGAACAGGGAATGTCCTCCCATTTATTTAGGTCTACTTTGTTTTCTTTTAGCAATGTTTTCTATTTTTCATAATACAAATATCTAATGTCCTTGGTTCAGTTTATTCTTTAATAATTTGTTCTTTCAGTTGTTATTGTAAATAGAAAATTTTTCTGATTTCTTCATCAGATTGCACATTAGTAGTATAAAGAAATGCTAGTGATTTGTATGTATTAATTAATTAAATGGTTAGTTAATAATTAATTTTTAAAAGGTTCTTAGATTACACAAATGTTACACAAAGACTATAGGGATTCCCATATGCCCCACTGCCCACACCTCCCACACCCTCCCACATGAGCATCCTTCATTAATGTGTCACATTTATTGCAGTTGATAAATGCATACTGAGGCTTTGGCATTCAGCATGGTCCATAGTTCACATTGTAGTTTACACTCTCCCCCATACAGTTCTGCATGTTATGTGATGATATAAAATGGTCTATATCTGTCATTGCAACGTCACTCAGGGCAATTCCCAAGTCCTGAAAAAGCCCCCGTGTTACAAATGTTTTTCCCTCTTCCTGCCCAAAGAGTCTCCAGTGGCTACTAGCTCCACTAAATTTCGTAATTTTTCCATTGTTAGAATCACAGTATGCCCATAGTAGAATACCAGTAAGTCCACTCTAGTCCATAGCTCTTCCCCCAATCCCAAGGATTCTGGGATGGTGACGTCCAACCCACCTCCAATTGAGAGAGGGCTTATATCCCATGGGGAAGATCGATGGGACTATCCTGCTTGCAGATGCAGACTATCTCCATTCCCTGGGATGGCAGTTGTCCATCACCCTCTCACTACCAGTTGTCCTGGGTGAGTCCAATGAGCTGTAGAGTAAGTATTGGATCTCCGCCAAAGTTCTGGGTCCAGCTGGCATATTGACAGCCCAAAGACTCAAGCACCAAATATAGGTTTAAATAGAAGGGACAGATGAGCCATGTGCAGGGAAGACATAATTGAGTCCAACTCTGCCAATCTCAGGAACACAAATTCCAAAGTAGGCCCCATTGGCAGGGCACCATACTCCTGAGCTATCTACCCTGACCATAGGACCTGGGTGTCTCCAGAGCCCTCAGAAGGCCCACTATTTGGAGTAGTATACAGTTTGGAAGTCTATGAGATCCTGCTGAGATATGCATACACGTTACCTCTGGGATGACCTCCCAACTCACTTTGAATTCTCTTAGCTGTATAAACTCATTTGTCTTTACCTTTTCCCCCTTTTATATGAGGTCTTTTTCCAGTTGCATTGCTAGTTGGTGCTTGGTAGCAATCCCTTGGTGTCAGGGAGGCACATCCCTGGGAGTCATGCCCCAAGCTGGGGAGAAGGTAATGCATTCATATGCTGAGTTTGGCTTAGAGAGAGGTCACATTTGAGCAACAAGGAGGCTCTCAGGAGGCAGCCCTTAGGCACCTCATAACAATAGGATAAGTTTCCATATCAAGAGCAAAGGCACATGACCCTAGTCTTCAATATCAAGGGCGCATCAGTGAATCATCCTCCTTTGCCAGTCACTACCCCTGCACCTGGGAGACTGTTGCTGCTCCCTTAGATAATGTGGCAAAGCTCTCAAGGATGGGCATTCAATATTCTCTCAGTTATTTTGTGAGTTTCCACCCACAGTGACAATGCCCTGTGAACAGTTGAACATTTTTACATACCTTATATGTATGTTCAGGTGAGCTTCCACTCATGTGTACCCCATCATTTGATCCCCACACCAATGATCTTCCCCTGCCCCATTTGTCACCCTACTCTTACCCAAAGCTTCTTCAAAAATGAAGCCATTACAGTAGCCAAATACAATTAATAGGAAAATGAAACAGCAATGATAAGTTTAAATATAAGAAATAAATTTTTTTAAAAAACTAAAACTAAAATAAAATGAAAAAAATTTGGATAATAAAAAAATGAAAAATAAAAAAAATATTTTTGACATTTTGCCTTTCATCACCACAATATCTGTACTGTGGCACCTTCCCTCACTCATTCGCCAGTGTCTCACTATTTTTCATTTTGTTTTGAAAGAGGTTTTAGGTCACAACAAAGTCACACAAAGAATACAGGAGACTCTCATATACCCAACATCCTGCCCCTCTTCTCCCCCCCCCATATTAATACCTTTGTTATAACTGATATACAAATAGTGAAACATAGCTACTAAACATGGTCAATGGTTTACATTATGGTTTACATTTTAGACCATACACTTTTATAAATTTTGATATTTACTATGTCCTGTGTCCATCATTGTAAGACCATATAGAACTCTTCCAGTGCCCACTGAATACTTCCTGTTTGATCTATTCTATTCCTCTCACCCCCTCCTCTCAGGGCCCACAGTGACCCCATGGCTTCACTCCTTGGATGACAAGATTCATATTTACACACAACAAGAATGACGTCTTGACACACTGGTTTGTCCTCCCCTATTAGGAACTATCCATGCTCTCAAGAGACTCTTACCTTTCCATTTGTGAAGAAATCAGTCCTCCCAAGGATGGGGGTCCAACACCTTGCTGGTCATTATGGGAGTGTCCACCCACTGATATAACACATTATGATAGAATGATTATTCACATACTCCCTAGAAGCCTGCTCCAGATGTGCCCTGTCACGAATGCCCGACCATCCAACACCCTAAACTAGTAACCCTTCCTTGTCATATTGATGTAAGAGCATTCCCAATTTTGTACTTCCAACCACATACCTGAAAATCTCCAGTGTTCACCTGGCCCCTTTCCCAACCCTCCCCCCAGTACCCTGGACCTTCCAACCCACCCTTCCCAATCTACCCACTTGTCAAATTTGCACCACACAACCCAATAATATCACTACCCTCCTCTCATATCCCTTCAACACGTAACTACACACTTCCACCTTACTATAGATTATGTTTGTATGGGTGTTGGCTCACAACCTTCTTCCCACTTTCTATTTCTTGTAGACCTATCTTCCAGACAATAGCTCTCTGAGACTGCTCAATTTGCTTAATTCATATCAGTGAGGTCAAGTACTGTTCATCCTTCAATGATTAGCTTGCTTCACTTAAAATAAAGTCCTCAAGATTCATACATGTTACCCATGTGTTAGCATTTAAATCCTTCTTACAGCTGAGTAATATTTCATTGTATGTATGTACCATATTTTGTTTATCCATTCATCTGTCGATGGACACCTGGGTTGATTCCAACTTTTGGCAATAGTGAATAATGCCGCTATGAACATTGGTGTGGATATATCTGTTTGTGTCTTTGCTTTCAATTTTTATGTGTATATACCCAACAGTGGAATAGCTGGATCATATGGAAGTTCTATAGTTAGTTTTTTGAGGAACTGCCAAACTGTCCTCCACAATGGCTGGACCATTCTACATTCCCACCAGCAGTGGATGAGTGTTCCCATTCCTCCACATCCTCTCCAACACTTATAGTCCTCTGTTTTTTTAATATCCACCATTCTAACGGGTGTAAGATCGTATCTCATTGTAATTTTGATTTGCATTACCCAAATAGCTAGTGAAGTTGAACATCTTTTCATGTGCTTTTTAGTCATTTGTATTTTTTCCTTGGAGAAGTGTCTTTTCAGGTGACTTGCCCATTTTTTAATGGGTTGTTTGTCTTTTTATTTTCGAGGTATAGGATTTCTTTATATATGCAGGATATTAGGCTCCAATCAGATATATGGTTGCCATATATTTTCTCCCATTGGGTAGGCTGCCTTTTTACTTTCTTGATAATGTGCAAAAGTTTTAAATTTTGAGGAGATCCCATTTATCTACTTTTTTCTTTTGCTGTTTGTGCTTTGGGTGTGGAGTTCATGAAACCATTTCCTTTTAAGGGGTCTTGTAGATGCTTTCTTACATTATCTTCCAAAGTCTTTATGGTCTTGGTTCTTATTATTAGATCTTTGACTCCTCTTGAGTTAATTTTTGTATAAGGTGTGAGAAGATGTTCCTCTCTCATTCTTTTGGATATGGATACCCAGTTCTCTAAGCACCATTCTCTACCATTTGAGTGGGCTTGGTGGCCTTGTTGAATATCAGGTGACTGTATATGCGAGGATCTATATCAGAATTCTCAATTCGGTTCCATTGGTCAATATGTCTACCCTTGTGCCAATACCATACCGTTTTGACCACTGTAGCTCTGTAGTATCTTTTAAAGTTAGGCAGTGTGACACCTCCTATTTCATTTTTCTTTTTCAATATGTCTTTGGTGATTCGGGGGCTCTTACCTTTCCAAATAAATTTCATCATTAATTTTCCAATTCAGTGAAAAATGCTGTGTTGATTTTTACTGTGGTTGCATTAAATCTGCAGATTATTTGGGCAGGATAGAGTTCTTAATGATATTTAGTCTTCCTTTCCATGAACAGTGAATGTTCTTCCATTTATTTAAGTCTTTGTTAATTTCCTTTAACAGTGTTGTGTAGTTTTTGTATATACGTCCTTTATATCTTTAGTTAAATTTATTCCTAGATATTTGATTCTTTTAGTTACTATAGTAAATGGTATTTTTTGTTGAATTGCTCCTCAGATTGCTCATTATTGGTGTACAGAAATGCTATTGATTTTTGAGCATTGATCTTATAGCCTGTGACTTTACTGAACTCATAAGTTCTAGAAGCTTTGTTGTAGATTTCTCAGGGCTTTCTATGTATAGGATCATGTCATCTGCAAAAAGTGAAATTTTTACTTCTTCCTTTCCAATTTAGATGCCTTTTATACCTTTTTTCCCTCAGTGCTCAACCAAGTACTTCTAAGGCAGTGTTAAATAGGAGCAGTGATAGTGGGCACCCTTATCTTGTTTCCAATCCTGGAAGGAAAGATTTTAGGATTTCACCATTGCAGATGACGTTAGTTGTGGGTTTTCATATAAACTCTTTATCATGCTCAGAACGTTTCCTTTTATTCCTATCTTTGGCATTGTTTTTATTAGGAAAGGGTGCTGTATTTTGTCGAATGTTTTTTTCTGCATCTATAGAGATGATCATGTGATTTTTTTCTTTCAATTTGTTTGTGTGTTGTATTACATTGATTGATTTTCTTATGTTGAGTCATCCTTGCATACGTGGGATGAAACCCACTTAGTCATGGTGTATAATTAGTTTGATATGTTGTTGAATGCAATTACCAAGCATTTTTTTTTTGAGGATATTAGCCTGTAGGTTCATTAGAGGGATTGTTCTGTAATTTCCCTTACTTGTGGTTTCTTTGATTGGCTTTGGTATTAGGGTAATGTTGGCATCATAGAAAGAGTTAGGTAATGTTCCTTCTACTTCCATTTTTTGGAAGTGCTTAAGCAGAATTGGTGTTAGCTCTTTCCAGAATGTTTGGTAGAATTCACCTATGAAACCATCTGGTCCCAGGCTCTTCTTAGTTGGGAGGTTTTTGATGACTGAGTCTATCTTTTTACTTGTAATTGGACTGTTGAGTTCATCAGTTTCTTCTTTCATTAATGTACGTTGCTTTTGAGTTTCTGGGAATTTGTCTATTTCCTCTAAATTATCATTCTTTTGGCAAATAGTTTTTCAAAGTATCCTTTTATGATAGTCTTTATTTCTGTGGGGTCAGTGGTGATATGCCCTTCCTCATTTCTTATTTTGAGTATTTGCATCTGCTCTCACTTTTTCTTTTTAGACTCTCTAAGGGTTTGTCAATTTTCTTGATCTTCTTGAAAAACCAGCTTTCGGTTTTGTTTATCTTTTCTACTGCTTTCTTATTTCCTATTTTGTATAATTCTGCTGTAATCTTTGTTATTTCCTTCTTGCTACTTCCTTTGGGGTTAGTTTGTTGTTGTTTCTCCAATTCCTCCTAGTGTGCTTTTAGGTCTTCAATTTTAGCTCTTTCTTCTTTTTTGATATATGCATTTATGCCTATGAATTTCCCTCTCAGTACAGCTTTTTCTGTATCCCATATGTTTTGATATGTTTTGTTGTCATTTTCATTCATTTCAAGGTAGTTACTGATTTCTTTTGAGATTTTCTCTTTGACCCACTGTTTGTCTAGGAGTGTGTTGTTTAACTTTCATATCTTTGTGTCTATTCTGGTTCTCTGGCCCTTACTGATTTTCAATTTCATTCCACTCTGGTCCAAGAAATTATTTTATATAATCTCAATCTTTCTGAATTCACTGGGATTTTTCTGTGGCCTAGTAAGTGGCCCTTCTTGGAATATGATCCATGTGCACTTAAGAAGAATGTGTATCCCTCTGTATTTGGGTGTAGTGTTCTCTATATGTCTATTAGGTCCATATCCTCTAATGTGGTAACCAAAGTCATTGTTTCTTTATTGATTCTTTGTCGAGACATTCTGTCTAATGGTGATAATGGTGTTTTAAAGTCCCCTAATATACTTGCATGCTGATGTTCAGGAACTTGGTCCGTGAAAACGGTGCCACTGATGAAAACGATGAGAAAGTAAGAAGAGATAGCCATGGTCAAGGGATCCTCCACCCAGGGGCAGAAGAGTGCCACTGCACAAAGCATCATGGATTTTATTAGGCATTAGAACTAAGAAAATACATGTGTGCATGTGCAAGGGTATAGGATACGTGATAGATAACACTTTTGCTAATTCAGCAGATTTCATTATTCTTTAGGGTTAATGATCTATACTCCTATATGTAACAGACCTTGTTAACCATTATCTTGACATATACCAGCTGTACTCTTTAGAGCACAGAATGCTTCTCCATCAGGCATATACCAGATCTTATATCAAAATCCCAAGACTTGTGGTGCCTGAATCATACATTAATGAAGGAGTCCTGTTTTTCTTTTAGGCCAAGGCCTATGTGAGAACTCCTTCAATTGCAGAGATATCTCTTTTTCCACTTAGTTTTTCCAGTGCTTGCTTCATATATTTTGAGACACCCCTGTTAAATGTATAAATGTTTACCATTGTTCTTTCTTCTTGGAAGATTACCACTTTCACTAATAAATAGTGTCTGCCTTTGTCTCTTACAATAATTTTGCATTTAAAGACTATTTTGTCCAATATTAGTGTAGCTACAACCACTCTATTTTTTGGTTTTTGTTTACTCGTAAGATTGTTTTCCAGCCATTCACTTTCAGCCTCCTTGAATCCCTCGTTCTAAGGTGCGTTTCTTGTAGACAACATATAGATGGGTCATATTTCCTAATCCATTCTGACAATCTGTGTCTCTTGACTGGTGAGTTTAATCCATTAACATTCAGTGTTGTTGTTGTTATGGAATTACTTACACTAGCCATATTTTCTTTGGGTTTACGTATGTCACAGGTTGTTTTTATTTCTCTTTTTGTTGTTTTGGTTCTTAAACTCTCTTCCATCTCTCCCTCTCCTGTTTTTTTTTCCTTTCAACCTACAAAACACCCTTTAGTATTTCTTGATTGGCCAGTTTCTTATTGGCATACTCTTTTAATTTCTGCTTATCTGTGACTATTTTGAATTCTCCGTCATTTTTGAATGCAAACTCTTGCAGTTTGGCAGTTGACATAATTATGAATTCCAAAAATAGATATCGGATCATGCTTGTAAACTAGTCTGCTAATCTGGGCATGATTAAATTATGATTAGGGCATTAACTGGGCCACATCAGTAGGGCGTTGACCCCCACCCCTTGATGGGGTGGGAATCAAATATAAAAATCGAGGCAAAGGACAGACGGAGCAGTTTTGACATTGGCGCTCTGGTGAGGAAGGAGAGAAGGCCCTGGGATAGAGATGAGCCATTCACCTGAGAGTTCACAGCTGGCCTTGTGGAAAGAAGCAAAGCCTAGAGAGCCTCATACTCTACAGCTGACCTTGTGGAGGAAACAGAGTAGCTAAGCCCAGAGAGAAATGGATCCCTGGGAAGGAAGGAACCCAAGAAGCCTGAACCCTGGCAAATGTCAGCAGCTGTCTTGCTCCAACATGTGACAATGGATTTTGGTGAGGGAAGAAACTTGCACTTTATGGCCTGGTAACTGAGTACTTCTACCCCAAATAAATATCCTTTATAAAGACCAACTGACTTCTGGTATTTTGAATCAGCACCCCTTTGGCTGACTAATACAGAATTTGGTACCAAGGAGTGGAGAAGTGCTTTTGCAATTACCAAAATGTTGGAACAGTTTTATAAATGGGTAAGGGGTGTTTTTTGAAGGAATTGTGAAATGCTTGATGGAAAAGGCCTAGATCACTTTGAAGAGACTGTTGATAGCAATATGGATGCTAAAGAGACTTTCTATGGTGCTGTGATGGTTAGGCTGGTGTGTCAACTCGGCCAGGTAATTGTGCCCAGGTGTTGGGTCCAGCAAGCACTGGGCTAATAGAATTTACTGCATGGATGGCTGATTATGTCTTCATCAATCAGCAAAATTGGGCCAAGAGAGGAGCCCTACCTGTGGGGAGGACAGGGGCAGTCTAAAAGCCCCCAGCACTTAATGGGGTAGAACAGCAATCCAGACAGCAGCTGGAAACCTTTTAAGCTATGCTGACATCTAACAGCCACTGTGGCATGGCTCCACCTCTTCCCTGCCCCTCCCCTCCCTGCTGCAGTGCAGCTCCACCTCTCTCCACCCCTCCCCTTCCTGCTGAAGCATGACTCCACCTCCCCCTCTCTGAAAGAAGCTGCCTAGCCATATATGGGCATAAAGCCTGTCTCTACCAATCAGAAGCAACCTGAAGCTACATAGCCCTATTAGGGCATGATGCCGCCTCCACCAATCGGAGGCTGCCTCATCACATGCTGGCCTCCACCAATTGGAGGCCACCCAGTTGTGCTTCCCCATTTGTTGTTTGCTTCCACCAATCAGGAGCTGCTTGGTTGCAGTCCCTCATCCCCTTACCCCCGTTTGTTATAAGTAACAATGTTTGCTCAATAAACTTAGACTTGGTAGCCCAGCCTCGTCTCCAGAGTGGGTGTGTGTGCTCCGCATCATTACTCATCTTCTGCCAGCTGCCCAGCCACTTCCCAAATCCCCAATTTTGTCTGTGCCTAGCTAACGCAGGCCCAACATTCTCGGCCCGCTGCACTAGGGGACACCTGAGCCGGATGAGCCCCCCATGCTCCCGGGGATGCCTGGGACCCAGTGAGCTGAAAAACCCCTTGCTCCCCCTTCTTCCCTCCTCATTTCCCCCTGTCTCCTGACGGGCTGGGGAGAGCCACCAGGAGACCACTGGAAGGGTTAATTCTAGTAGCTTTCTTGTGGAGTTTTCAGGAACTTTTAGGTATAGGGTCATATCATCAGCAAATAGTGAAAGTTTTACTTCTTCCTTTCCTATTTGGGTGCATTGTTTTTTGTTTGTTTGTTTGTTTGTTTTTTCTTTTTCTTGCCTAAGTGCTCTAGTTAAAAATTCTAGCAAAATATTAAATAACAGGTATGACAAGGGGCATCCTTGTCTTGTTTCTGATCTCAGAGAGAAAGGTTTCTGTCTTTCACCATTAAGCATAAGGTTAGCTGTATGTATTTCTTATATAAAATTTACCATGATGTCTTCCAGAGTGTTTTTATCAAGAAATGATTCTGCATTTTTCTATTCCTGTCTTCCAGAGTGTTTTTATCAAGAAATGATGCTATATTTTCCCAAATGCCATTTCTGTATAACTTGATATTATCAAGTGATTTTTCTTCTTCAATTTATTAGTGAGATGTACTCCAGTAATTGATATTCTTGTGCTGTACCATTCTTGCATACCTGGAGAAAAACCCTCTTGTAAAATTCTTTTAATGTGCTGTTGAATTTGGTTAGCAAGTATTTTGAGGATTTTCTGCATCTACATTCACTAGAGAAATTGGTCTGTAATTTTTTTCATTGTATCTTTGTCTGGCTTTTGGTGTTAGGGTGATGTTGACTGCATAGAATGAGTTTGGTAGTGTTTCCTCCTGTTCAATTTTTCGGAAGAGTTTCAGCAAGATTGCTGTTAGAGATCTTCATTGAATAATTGGTAGAACTCACCTGTGAAGTCATCTGGTCCTGAACTTTCCATTTTTGGGAAGGTTTTGATATCTGTTTTAATTTCATTACTAGTGATTGGTTTGTTGAGGTTTTCTATTTCTTCTAAGGTAATTGTAGGTTGCTTGTGTGTTTCTAAGAATTTCTCCATTTCGTCTGCATTGTCTAGTTTGTTGGTGTACACTTGTTCATAGTATACTCTTATTATTGCTCTTATTTCTGCATGGTCAGTTGCAATGTCCCTTCTCATTTCTGATTTTGTTTATTTGCATTTTCTCTTTTTCTGTCATTCTAGCCAAGGGTTTGACAATTTTATTGATCTCATCAAAGAACCAGCTTTGGTTTCATTGTTGATGATGTTGAGCATCTTTTCATGTGCTTTTTGGCCATTTATA
>PVKH010024446.1:0-13628 GCA_004027955.1 Chaetophractus vellerosus
TCACTCTCAGGAGCAAGGATTCCAAATTAGGGCCCACTAATAAGGCACCAAACTCTGGGGCTATCTGCCCTGATATAGGACCTGGATATCTCCAAAGCCCTCAGGAGGCCCTCTGTTTGGGGTGATATCCATATTTAACCATACATTAATAGAGATGACAACTCGATGGAAATTTTAAAGTGATATATAGAGCAAATTTTAAGTGAGTTATTTTTGCCATTTCTATTTTCAATATAGCACAAGGAGGGATAAACAATTTCTTAGTGTTGCCAAAACTTTGAAAGCTTCAAATCATAATCAGTTTTATTTTTTAATTTATCTTTATAATTGGTGACATGTTCATAAGTAAAAAGCATCACTTTATATAGTATGTGACATTATACACACTCAAAAAAAACTCAACAATGAACAAATCTATAATGTGAAAATGTAGGTAAAAATATCTTAGAATTACAATTGACATTGCTTTTAAGGCACCTGTTTAAATAATAAGCAAAAAATAACAATGTTAATTGATTAAAAAATATTTAGATCTCAGGAAGGCAATCATGGTTTTAAATTAAAGGAATAAATAGCAACAATAAAATGCAAGATTAATATACTGTATTTTTATGCTTACATTAGTCATTGGAAAAACTTGGAACCTCATTTTAATTCAGTATTGGGTAGAGTTGCTTTTAAAGACATTTTCCCCCATTAGGTGAATATTTACTTCCCATAAGCTGCAAATTGGCAATGGAATATCAGTTGCAAAGAATTTATAGTACAATAATTGCTGGTTTATTAAAGTTGGCAAGCACCAACAGACTTCCATACCCAGCTTAAAAACTGTTACAGCATTAACATTATAACTTGTGGGTCACCTGTTCAAACATAGTTGTATGAAATAATACTATAAAATTCAGTATATTAACACTGTTGAACAAGATAGCTCTGTAAATTCTTTTGAGGTACCTTTTCTATTCCAAATATAGAGCAATGATGATAAAATGTATATCTAGAGAATAAAACAATAGTTGACTCAAATCTAATGGAAACATAAAGCAATGAGCAAGGCTGAATCTGAGGGCCTGCTTGGTTAGGGGTCAAGAAACAGACAAAAGCAGCTAGGAATTCAAAATCAATGGAGTAGCAGGGCTTAGAAAAGCATTGTTATTCCCTTTGTTACTTAGGAAGTTGCAAATAGCTTGTGCTGAATATAACAGGCCTATGGCTTATATTTGCCTTTAGGCCAAAGGAAGTAGGAAGACTTAAACTCAGTCTTGCAGATGGGTGTTGAACCAAGTTATAACCTGGCTTGATAACTAGATCTCTCATATTCTCAATAAAATCCCTAAGCAGGAACTGCAAACTGCCAATATAAAAACCTTGTTCTGGACTCTGGGTTCTAGATAGCACCAGCATAAAATCACAAAAGTGCTTAGGGAAAATAACTACCAATCTACAAATGTATTACCAGTTAAAAACTATCATTCAAAAGTGGAAGCCATGATAAAAATGGGGTTGGTGGTGGTAACTTTCCTGTTGTCTCAGAATTGAGGCTACAACTGAAGTAGAGGAAAGGGTCAGCCATCTTCTTTCAGGATTTAACGAAGGGCACCAGAATCAGCCTCTCCAGGGACCTTTCTACCCCTCACCAGATGAAGGGGAGGAGTGAGAGAAAGGAAGTCAGCCTTTTGGGGAGGTATATTACCGATGGTAGCTAGAGATTTTTCTGCTTTAAATCCAAGGAAGGGAAATTACAAGAGAATGAATCACTTCCATAATTTAGTGGGGAGGTTATTTCCAAACAGTGCCTCTGCCCTTTAGGTGGGCTTACTTTTGATATTTGGTGAGTTTCTGCACCTAGCTAGAGTGACTGATGTGGCAGGTCTTTGAAAAGAGGGGAAATACAGAAAAGGCAGAGCCAAGAGTTTGGGCAGCAGTGAAGTAGCCTGCATTTACATTGTGTGGCATGGCAAGGATGAATGCATTTTTCTATGAGTGGAGTAGACATTACTAAAGGTGACTGAGCTTAACCATGCTGTAGGCATGCCTGCACCACCCCTCCAATGAGGGAAATGCTTTGGTTGTTGAGCAGAATGGATTGCTGTGAGAGGAAGTGCAGAAGGGAACAGGAGGTTGACCCAGAGTTGGGTCTCCTACATCAGGTTTATTTTTTAGTGAAGAGAGACACATAGACACCATGGGAGCCAGCACTGTGTTTGTCTGCCCCACAGAGGGAACTGAGTCAGCCAAAGAAACAGTGGTAACCATCAGAACACTTACTGCAAGCAGTCATAGATGATTTCTGCCTTTGTTTCTTCTCCCCACCATAATAACTGACCAGAAGCATAGGAGAGAGGACAAAGGAAATGTGCAAAGCAGAACATGCCTCGCTCCATTCTAAGATACTAAAGCTAAAGAGAAAGGCTGGGGAAGTGAAACAATGAGCTTTGAATTGGGCCCGAGATTTTCTGCCTTTTCTTCAGCCAGGTAGCTTAGCTTCTTCTGGGGAATTCAACTTTACCTTCATTGGAGTTTCCAGCTTGTCACCTGTCCTACAGAATTCAGATTTGCTAATTGTCATTGTCATGTGAGACGATTTCTATAATAAATCTCTAATTTATATAGGATGTATATACTATCTGTTCTGTTTTTCTGGAGAAACCTGTCTAATCCATGTATCATGGATATGAATATTACATATCATAAAGATGTCAATTCTTCTCAAATTTCACATCAGTTTAAATAAAAAATCCTAATAGGGTTTCTCATGGAACTTGACAATTGGACCAGAAAATTCATATGGAAGACTATGTAACCAAGGTTAGGTAAAGCAATTTGAAGAGGAATAACAGGGAGAAGAGATTTCCTCCTTTGTGTAATTAAGGCTTATTTTAAGGCTATAGGACTTAAGACATCACGGTACTGGTGCAGGGTTCGATCAGTGAGATAGAATTGAGAGCTATAAACTGACTCACATGTATGGAAACTTAGTATACACCATATTATAGACTATTACAAAATGGTGTTATAACAATTGTTTATACACATGGAAAAACTTTACCTAACAGTAAAAACACCCTGGGTGACGTTGCAATGGAGGATATAGGTCATTTTATATCATCATGTATCATGCAGAACTGTGTGGGGGAGAGGGTGGTCTACAGTCTGAACTGTGGTCCATGCTTGGTGGCAAAGCCCCAAAATGAGTATATCTATTGCAGGTGATGTGCCACACTGATGAAGGTTGTATATGTGGGAGGCTGTGGGAGGTGTGGGAGGTGGGGCATATGGGTACCCCCAAAATTTCTGTGTAACATTTATGTAATCAATGTATCAAAAAATTGATTAAAAATTGGAAAAAAAAAAAAGAAAAAGAAAACATCAACAACAACAACAACAAAAAGTAAATTTCTGGTAGATTGAATGCATAAATGTGGAAAATAAAATGTAAACATTTTAGCATAAACTATGATAGAATAGGTTTATTATTTGACATAAGGAATGGTTTTTTGAAGGAAATAGAAAGCACAAGCTACAAAGGTATGTAGATAACCTTTACTACATTAAACCCTTCGCATAACAGGAGACATAATTAACAAAGTTAAAATAAGTAAAAAACTAGCAAATCATATTTGTGGCACATAACTAACAAATATTAGTATTCAAAATGACTAAAGTACCCCTAGAAATTAATAAATACGACAGGCAAATGGACACAGCATATGAACAGATATTTCACAGAAGAGGAAAAAGAAACTCCAATAAACATGTGAAAATATATTAAAATCATTGGTAATCAGGGAGATAATATACCATTCTCATACATAAGATTGACAAGAATTGAAGATTATCTGTGTTGATGATTATGTTGAGATACGGGAACTCTTGAATGTTCCTAATGCAGAGTGTATATTGGTACCACTACTTTGAAAAGCAATTTGACAACATTTAGTAAGGTCAAAGATGCATACAACCTAGAAGCATACACCCAGACATTCCACTTCTAAATATAACACCCTAGGGAAATACTTCCACCTCTGCAACAGGAGACATGTGCCACAATACTCACTATAACATTAGGACCAATAGCAAAAGGTTGGGAAAATGCAATATTAATCAATAGGAGAATGAATAAATGAATACTTTATGATATATTTATACATTATATGTAATAAAATACCACACAGGAGCAAAAAACAGATAACAGAAATCAACATGGGTAAACCTCAAAACCAATGTTCAGGGAAAAGATACCTTCTAGAATGAAATATAGTATATATTACATTTCTAAAAATGCTACATATTAATGATAAAATTATGCATGATAATACATTCATCTCCTTGAAGATAGTAATTACCTTTGGTGTAGGGGGGGAGAGAAGAGAATGGGATTGGGATGGGTTAAATGAAGAACTTCAATGCTCTCTAGAACATTTTATTTCTTAAATAAAATAATTTAAAGCAATTATGGCCAAATGTTAGGATTTGTTCAAGTTAGGTTGTTAATGTTGTGGGGGTTAGATTATTTTTTATTATGAAATTTTTGAATAATGTTTTAAAAAGTTAAATTGCAGAACCTCTTTAGAAAATATACAATACTGGTATTTGTGTTTTAATGCAAATGGTAGCATATGTACCTATCATGCAACTTGCTTTTTTAAAATTCAACAATATAAATTAAGAGATTCTTATGTTGGCTGGCATAAACCTTTCTCTTTCTGTGTAATTGCTGTAGAGTGTGTCCAGGATAGGTATTTCATATTTGATTTTTCAGTTCTTAAACTGATAAGCAATATTTTTAGCTTTTCATTTTTACAGTTATATGGTAATGATTGGTGAAGTTTCTTGAGTGGTACAAATATTGATAACCTTGGTTACATCTCATGGGTAAGGGATGAGTGCAATGGTCAAAGGCAGCTTAGTCCTATATATACCATTTCATTTCTTTTTTAATGAAGGGAATGCAATCTGTATTACTTGTTTAATTAAAATAAATAATTAAATATTTTAATTATTTACTTAAAAAATAAACTAAAAGGCAACTTGTGTCCCACTACCTGCAAAGTCATCTTTTCATCCTGTTTTTCTCTCAATATTTGGTATTTTTCTTCTTCTATTGTTCTCTTTTGCTTGGCCTCAATTGTTTCTGCTGGCTTCCAAAAGAAGCACTTCCTTTGGACAGAACAATGTCAATATCAAATTGTAGGGAAGTTGTAGAGGGGAACTTTTGCAGTCCCCTCTACAATGTACTTAGGCAAACAATTTATATCAGTCCTAAGAATATTTTTTCCCATAAGTTGCTATATAATATAATTTCTTGGAAGTTTTCAAGATTTTGAGGTTTTAAACAGACAATTACCAATACCTAGTAAAGTTCACACATTAGCCTAGCCATCACAGTAGTGAACTGAATTTTCATTTTAATACATGTTTATTTCTGAAAGAATGACCAGTGTAACCTCATCTATTTTCCCAACCCATTTCCAGACTCAGTGTAACTAACAATTCTCTTCCAAGTACCCAGATGATAAAACCAAGGGTGCATGGAGAGGAGTGGTTTTTCAGGTTGGTGGCCACTTGATGTATCAACCAATTTTCCCCTGGTCTATATAATTTTTTAATTTTTATTTTTTTGCAAACAAAAAGATTCTAAAACATAAGCAAATTAAATGAGCTCAAATTATGTACTTGAATTAATTCTGGGATTCTATAAATATACTTTGAACTATTAAGAATTGTGGGAGGAATATTTTGATGTAGTTCTGATGTTTAATTGGATACATTTATATTCTTTATTGGAATGAAATAAAAGGGAAAAGGCCTATGATTTTGTAGCATCCATATTTTTTAAGGAAGTATGGGGAATTGAACCTGGAACCTTGTACATGCAAAGCAGGCTCTCAACCACTGAGTTACACCTGTTCTGCAGCATCCATATTTAATGAAAATTCCAAAAGAATCATTAATGGAAAAAAATCTTTTTTTTAATAAAATATTTTAGGAAAAATGGACTCTAAATGGAGGCAAAAAGACAGTAAAATAGTTCAGGTGAAATATTTACACATTGAAATGTGAACAAAATTAGAATTGAGCATATTCTTTAGCAGAAATTTTCCCTGAGTTTTCTGTGTATCTCAGCACCTAAAAAGAGACTGTACTTCTCAATTAAAATACTCTTGTCTATAGAGAAGAGTCTATTTTAGGTCTCAGTTTCAAATTTACTAATCACAAAATGGAATTTTAAAGATGATGGCAGGTAAATTGATATAATAAAACACAGTAAGACTGTTTTGAAAAGATACATTCTTCCAAAAAATATCATTGGCATAGTATTAGAAACAGATACAGCCAAGAAGCTGATTAAAGGTTGTGAGATCATCAAAGACTGATTGCTCTACTTATATTACTTTTAAAGTTCAGACAATATATAAAGTATTTTTAATATACCTGGATAAATGCTATTTCACTTTTTTAGAAAAAAAATGTTTTTGAAAAGAGTTTTTGAAAAATGGAACTATTTTATAAGAACAACATTATGACAAAACCAATAACATCTTCAAGAGATCCTATCCACAGTAATAGGGATTGAGACCAGTGACATATCTGAACTTGGTGTACACAACTCAAGCAACCACATTAGTCATTAAGTAAAAGTTTAAAATTATATAATTTTAGTTATTTTTGACAGCCTTTTTCACTCTTATTTGTGCCCCTGTTTGGATGATAAATTATATGGCCACCTTCAAGCATATTTGGATATTTGGGAATTCTCTGCACATGCCTTATATATGTTGCTACAAATCAACACTCCCAAGGTCCAGCTGAAACTCTACAGTCTCTGCCAAAGTCCGCCAGTATTCCATCAGGCACACACTTCTGCCAGGTGCTAGTATTGCATGGTAGAAACTGTGGTATCATGAAGTTGGGCAGGCAGTAGTAGCCTGTAGCACAGGATAGGGTGGTTAGTGGAGCATAATTGCAGTGCTGGACCAAGCAGTCCCATCAGCACCCCTGAGTATTAAAGTTTCTTCAGCTATCACCACGCCAAAGCTGATCCTCAGGTCAGAGGAGAAGTGGGGGAGATATTCTTTCCCCCTTGTCTTATGCTTTCTTAAAGAGTCTTAAAGCAATGTGGCTGTGCTTCTATGATTTGCAGTGTTTTTAGGGAATTAGCTTTTTACATTTTTGCAAGGTGTTTATTTCTAGAATGTGTCCTAGGATTTTCCTGGGGACAGAGTACACCATGGTAGACCCACAATCATCACTTCCTTCTGGCATTTGAAGTCAGTCTTCCTTTTAATTAGTTCCCTCCAGGAGGCACCTCTGTCCCCTACAAACAGATATTTGTCAGGCCATCCTTAACTTTGCCAGACATTTCTGGATATGTCTCAGACTTTACAGTGGCATAATTTGAGTTGTTTCCCAGGAGGCTCTTCAGTTCCTTTGCAAATAGGCTTCTCTTAAACTTATCTTACCAGTTGACATCTGAATTGCTACAGTGGGCACAGCTTAGATGCAAGTTGAGAGTTCCATTAGATAATAATTTAACAAGAGTTATTTAGAGCAGCTTTTTCTCTTGAGGGCATTCAATAAGTATCTATCAGGTGCATACAGTGGGGCAGGCATGGGGTTATTTGCTAGTATGCAAAGATATCTAAATTACAGTTCTCACCTTTAATGAATTCAGTCTAACAGGGGGCAAATACATATTGATGCATAATTATAGTACATTGTGATACGTTTTGTAATAGCAGGATATATATATATAGATATATATATAAGGCACAGTGATAACATAACACAGAAGGGGATATGTATATACACAAAGAGATGGATATATGAAAGGGGAAACTATGACTTCAGATTTCAGGAGTATGGAGGTATGTTTGAGGTTAGAAAGGGAGGAAAAGAGAAGTTTAAGTTAATGGTATAAATGTAGATTGAAGGATGGACATAGGCCAACTACAAATTAAGGCCACTGTATTCTCATGCTAAAACACTTGGACAATTTATAATCATTTGGAGATTTTAAGCATGGCAGAGACTTGACTTTATATGTATTTTACAGAAACGACTTTTGTTGGAGGGGGCAGGTATGGATTAGATTGCATTTGTAACCCATTAGAATGGAAACTGAAAGATGAACTAAGAGAGTATTGCAATTGTCTAGGAAAGAGATGATGAATTATAAACAGTGGGAATAGAGAAGATATTTCAGATTTGTAAATTATTTGTGAGGCAGAATAAATAGGACTTGGGGACTTGGTATAAGGGTATTGTGAGTGAGGTGTAGGAGTTGATGAAGATACCTGTGATTCGGATCTGGAATGACATACTTGAAACTACTTTAAACAGGAAATACAGAACAGGAAAAATTTTAGGGAGGAGAATGAAGTCTCTGTTAAAAACGGCTAGTTAATGGAAGGGGCAAGAATGGAAAAAGGAAATAAAAATGTTGAGAAAAAATAGAAGAGAGAAAAATATTCATGGATAAAGAAAAACAAAGGCAAGCAAAAATAATAGAGACATAGGTTTATATTTGAGAAATAATTTCATTTTCATTTTTAAGTAGCACGGCATCTAAAAATGTCTTGATTTTTCAACATTAGGCATCACTTGTTTTTAGTCATGATTATAAGCTGAATAAGGTAAAGATTTGATCTCTGAATTGGAGAAAAGTGAAGAATGGGGAAGGAAAAGTGAAAGAAAAGACAAAGCCAAGCCTGGTTATACTGCAATAAAATCTTTATTAATAACCTCATCCCTTACAAAGATATTTGCATCTCTGAGATGAGCATTTCAGAAATATAAACTTAATTCATTGAAATAGTATTCAATTAAGATATTGGAAGCTGAGGAGCTAGAAAGATGGAGTACTGAAAGAAAAGAAAATATCTATTTTTTAATTTCTTTAATTGGGATGAATAAGTGCCATCTCTACTTGTAATAGTTAAGACACAGAAACATGGGTTTGGAAAGAATTCACAGACTGGTTTCTAAACATTGCTACCATAATTGTTTCTCCATAAAAATAATCACACTTGCTTGCTTGACCAAGTATTTTCACATTTACAGAACTGTTTTTGTGGGATGGTAAGGTAAATTTTGGAGTGAACAAAATAAATTTAAATAAACATACCAACTGGGCCTTATATAATGAACTGGGCTTTATTTTGTTCAGCAAATATAAACTTTGTAAAATCTCTGAATCTTATAACAATCCAACATTTAAAAACTGTTTAATAAAGGTAAAAATTGTTTGGACTTTGGCTTCATAGGATAATTGTGTACCAAAAATATTCTCTTTGAATTTTGTACTGAAATCACCAAAAAAAATATATTTTGAAATAATCAACCTCCAATTGATTTTTTAGTTCCTCAAACTGTGGCTTCAAATTTGATCAATGCAAAGTAGGGGATCAGTAATTAAACAGGAATGATTTTTTCAAGTGGAGGTAGTTAATATTATTGTAAATTGCTTTGCTATAAGTACGTTCAGGCTCATAATGCTTTTGTAAATGATTTTGGAACAAAACTAGGCTTTCTATTACATTATTATTTCAGGCCTTAGTATATAGAGTTTAAATGAAAGTATATACAGTTACCACAGAAAAGGTGTGAGAACCTGAGAATTACTTTACTAACTTGAGAGAAAGCCACTTGAGATACATAAAGATCCTCTGATTCTTATCATTCATATTTTAACATATTTGAGCTATTCATGGAAAGCAAACAGTTATGCTGGGCTGAAGAACAAAAACAGACAAGAAATGAGCATGCCTTCAATCAGCTTGTTCTTAAAAAATGACTCCACTGAGCACCCCAATAACATCTCTGGCAGACACAGGGGTTAAAATTACCCCAAACCCCATTAACATGGAAATCCAGTGTAATGCTTAATTTAATTTGTCTACTTGACTAGGCTATAATGCCTACTCATTTGGTCAAACACTAGTGAGGATGTTGCTGTGAAGGTATTTTGTAGATATTATTAACATCTACAATTAGCTGATTTAGAGTAAAGGAGATTACCCTTGATAATGTGGGTGGAGCTCATCCAATCAGTTAAAGGTTTAAGAGCAATAAACGGAGGTTTCTCAGGGAAGAATGAATTCTTCCTGAAGACTGAAAGCGGATCTTGCCAAGTTTCCAGCCTGAAGGCTTGCTTTACAGATTTCAGACTTGGCAGACCCCTCAATTGCATGAGCAAATTCCTTAAAATAAATCTCTTTCTCTGTCTCTCTGTCTCTGTCTCTGTCTCTCTCTAAACAAATAATCTTCTATTAGCTCTGTTTCTCTGGAGAACTCTGACTGACACACCTAATACTAATTTAGCTAGTACTGTGTATTCTTATTTTAGTGGCTCAGAAACAGTAGGGGACTGCATCTGTAATTGCAGTCACCAGAGGGTAAGGATTGCTTTCTTCATTTTGTGGCTATCTTGTGAAGTCAGCCTGAAACATGTAGGCCATGATGCTATGAGAGAGGCTTTAATGGTTCTATTGTGGTTGAATTGCTCCAGAGGGAAGACTAGATTAACCTGGCAGTGACACACTGATCCAGTGTCTCTCTAGACTTCATGTGGGGAAAATTTAAGCAAGTCTTAATTAATTCGACATGACCGGAATCTATTACTACATGGAGTGATGTAGTGATAACGGGAAAATCATCCAGAGGGTTTGTGCCAATGGCCCACACAAGAGTATCCCTAGGATCTGTACCATCCTCTCAGCTTGACTATCTTCAAGGAAAGGATGGGGTACAGGAGTGATAGTTCAGACATATTTTGGGCATAGAAGAGCTCCATGAACTTAATAGTTTTGACATAATGGTGTCAGATAGGCCATGTATAACACCAGCCAGTACAGAACTAATCATTGTAGTTGATGCTTTGTGTGAAATGTGGAGAACCATGAGCTACTTATTTACCACAATCCAACAGTTCTTTCTCTTGAATGGTCCTACAAAGTTAATATAGATTTTCAAATTTGACTTGACTTTTAATGAATTTAATGCACAAGTAATGCCTCAGTATATTTGGAAGATTTTAATAGCAAATCCAAGACATCATATAATTTTGCACAAAACGACTTCAGTATGTTTCTCTAGTGCACAAGAGTTTTTAAAAAACATAACCACAGTACCATTAGCACATTCAACAAAATTAACATTTATTTCTCAATATCATCTAATACCTTACCCATGTTTAATTTTCCCTCATCATTTTTAAAACTTTTTTTATTCTTTGTTGAAATTAGGAGTTTAATGAGATCTATACATTGCATTTGTCGGCTATAGCTTCAGTTTTCTCTCCTTTTTACTTTCCTTTTCATACATAATAATTTCTTCTCTTTTCCTTCCTTCCATTTATTTGTTGAAATATTGGGTCATTTGTCCTGTAGAATTTCCCAAGTTCTGGATTAGGCTGATTGTTTCTCATGGTGTCATTTAACATAGTCTTATATTCTCTGGATTTTCAGTAAGTGAGGTTATATCTAGACGCTTGATTAAATTCCTTCCACCCCCCTTTATTAACAATACTTCACAGATGGTGCTGTATAATTCTTTTACATTTTGTTATTAAAGATGCTGTGTGTTTACAGAAAAATCATGCATTTGCCACCCAATTTTTAATGCTCTATATTAGAGTGGTACATTCATTACAATTGATGGAAGCACATTTTAAGTTTGTACTATTAATTATAGTCCATGGTTTAACTTAGAGTTTATTGTTCCCTGGATTTCTAAAAACTTTTATTCTAATAACATATATATATGACCTAAAATTTCTGCTTTTAACCACATTCACATATATAATTCAGTGCTATTAATTACTTTCACAATGTTGTGCTACCATTACCACTATTAATTACCAAAACTTTACAATCAACTCAAATAGAAATTCTGTACAATTTAAGCATTAACTCCACATTCCCTACCCCCAACCCAGTGCCTGGTAACCTATATTCTAGATTCTGACTCTGTGAATTTGTTTATTCTAATTATTTCATATGATTAAGATCATATAATATTTGCTTTTTTGTGTCTGGATTATTTCACTCAACCTGATGTCTTCAGGGATAATCCATGTTGTTGCATGAATGAAAACTTCATTACTTTTTATGGCTGAATAATATTCCATTGTATGTATGTACTGCATTTTGTTTTTCCATTCATCATTTGATGGACACTTGAGTTGCTTCCATTTTTTGGCAACTATAATTAATGCTGCTATGAACATCAGTGTGCAAATATCTGTTCAAATCCCTGCTTTCAATTATTTTGGGTATATACCTAGAAATGGGATTGGTAGGTCATATGGTAATTCTATACTTAACTTTCTGAAGAATTGCCAAACTGTCTTCTACACCTACAGCACCATTTTATATTCCCACCAGCAATGAATGAGTGTTCCTATTTTTTCCACATCCTTTCCAACACTTGTAATTTTCCATTTTTTAATACTAGTGGGTATGAAATGGTATATCATTGTGCATTTCTCTAATGGCTAATGATATTGGGCATCTTTTCATGTGCTTTTTGGCCATTTGTGTAGCTTCTTCAGAGAAATGTCTATTCAAGTCTTTTGTCCATATTTTAATTGGGTTGTTTGTCTTTTCATTGCTGAGATGAAGGATTTCTTTATATATTCTGAATGTTGAATCCTTATTGGATATGTGGTTTCCAAATTTTTTTCTATCATTGTGTAGATTGCTGTTTTATTTTCATGGTAAAGTCCTTTGAGGCACATTTTTTTTTATAAGTTCTCATTTATCTATTATTTCTTTTGTTGCTTGTACTTTGCATGTGAAGTGTAAGAAATCATTACCTAACAAGTGTCATGAAGTTGCTTCTCTAAGTTGTCTTCTAAGAGTTTTATAGTTCAGGTCCTTATATTTAGGTCTTTGATACATTTTGAGTTAATTTTTATATACAGTATGAGGCAGTGGTCCACCTTCATTCTTTTGCATATGAAGATCCATTTTTCCCAGCATCATTTTTGGAAGAGACTACTCTTCCCAACTGAGTGTTCTTTACCTTTTTGTCTAATATCAGTTGGCCATAAACGTGAAAGCTGATTTCTGAGCTCTCAGGTCAATTCTGTTGGTCTATATGTCTATCCTTGTGCCAGTACTATGCTGTTTTGATTACCGCAGTTTTGTAATAAGTATTAAGATTGGGAAGTGTGAGTCTTAAGACTTTGTTCTTCTTTTTCAAGATGGCTTTGGTTATTTTGCGTCCCTTACCCTTCCATCTAAATTTGATGATTGGCTTTATCACATATGCAAAGAAGGGTTTTGGAATTTTAAGTGGGATTGTATCGAATCTATCAATTGCTTTTGGTATTATTGACATCTAACAATATTTAGTCTTTCAATCCGTATACATGGAATGCCCTTACAATTTTTTAGATCTTCTTTGATTTCTTTTAGCAATGTTTTGTAGTTTTCTGTGTACAAGTCCTTTACATCTTTGGTTAGATTTATTCCAGGATATTTAATTTTTTAGTTGCTATTGTAAATGGAATTTTTATTTATTTATTTTTATTCTTCTAACTGTTCATTACTTGTATATAGAAACACTCCTGATTTTTGGGTGTTGATCTTGTACCCTGAACCACATTGCTGAATTCATTTATT
>PVKH010024447.1:0-13627 GCA_004027955.1 Chaetophractus vellerosus
GTTTTGTTCTTCTCTACTGGTAACTTTTAGCAAATTATGCAAGTGAGCAAAACACCTCCAACTTTAGGGATGCTCATGTCACAAATGGAAAGTACGCAACTTCATTTTAATGTACTTATTTCTACTGATAACTCCATTCTCTGGCCCACTAGAATTACTCTTCATTTAATACTAACTGAATTTAAAAGTGTTCTCCTTCTTGGAAAATTGGAATAATATATATTTGCACAATATGTGTTTGTCTCTATAGTCTACATTATTAAGTTTTCTAAAGTACTTTTTTCTAACCAAAATTTTATGTAACACCTTTCTCTACAAGAATACTTTTTTGTAATCTGTGCTGTGTTGCTTGGTAATATAAAAAATTCCATGACCCCCAAAATGGTCTCTCTTCTGATAATTCAAAAGTATTTCAAACTCAGTAGAGTTTTAATGAAAAATTTATGGAATATAGCTGGCCATTTTTTCATTTTTTCTAGTTGAGAAATTGGGTTATATAAAAATCAAGGGCAACTAGATAATCAATAACATCAGGAACTTGCCTCCTGATATTTTGTCTATTTGTCATTTTATACCATTTTATATATTTTTAAAATATTCTTTACCAAGCTAAATAGCCCAATTTGGCTTTGATTTCTCTGGCCATCTTGTATGAATTTGACATGGGTTTTCAAGCTCAGTGTCAATAGGCATATGCTTCAAATTGTTTTTCAAAAATGGCAATGAATGATACCAAATTATACATATTCTCTTGTGAGTTATTTCAGCATCATATTTGAAACTATAGCCAGGATTGCAATCAGGGTCTGAAACAATGTTCTTCCCCAAAGAAGCTAAATATGCTATAGAACGATTTTATTCCACAGTTTTAGCCCCATTAGCTATGTGCTTTACTGAACAACTCAGTCCAAACTAAATTAGCTTAAGCTTCAGAACATGATTCACTAGGTTATATAATGTAATGTGAGCCACTTAAGTTTTTTTGTGTTGATCCATGCACACATAATACAGCCATTTCAATATGGTAATAATATAAGTAGAATCCTAGACACAAAATTGGAAATAACCTTAGGAATCATTCAACCAAGCCCCTTTCTGCTTTGAGAATTTCCTGCCAACATCCCCAGCAAGATGGCTCCAACCTCTGTACACATTTACTGACATTATCTCACAAAGTAACTCATTCCAGTCCTGGAGAGCCTTCTTTGTTAGGAAGTTATTTCTTATCCTGAGCAAAACCTTGCCTCTGAGTAACTTTCATTTTAGTACAAGATTCTTTAAACAAAGGAGAATTAATCAACCAAAAAGTGAGGTCCCTGATAGAAAGGGGGAATATTGTTGTCTACGGTTTTCTTTAAATTCTTGGGTTTCAGTCACAATTCGTGTGATAGGATGGGGTAGCTTGAGAGTATCCAGGACCTAATGCTACTGGAGATGGACCCAGGTGTAAATATGGCGTGTGTTGTCTAATCCAGCAAGAAGGGCATAGGATCCGAGGAGAATCAACAGTGAATGACACAGGGAAACCCAAGCAGTCAGAAGCAGGGACGCTTGGGATGTTCTTCATAACTTAGGCATATGTTTTATCTAAAGATGTGTACGTTTGGGCTAGCATCACAAATTGAACACAGTGACATTTATGACTAAGTATATATGACTCTCTTGGCAAAGATTTTATCCCAATTGTGAAATTTCAGACTATCTTTAAAATACAGATTTCCTGAGGGCTTGATCTGTGTTCTTTGAATTGATGAGGAGCCTAAGAATTTCTCCCCAATAGTCCAGGCTCTTTTCATTAGACTTAACCTCTCAGCCTTATGAAACTTTCTCATAGAAATCAGATACATAGACAAGCTGTCAATCAGAGGGAGAAAATTAGCTTCTTTAGGAAAGGGACTTTCCTCATAACCCCTAATGATTAACGTTCCCTGCCAAAGACGCTGTTGCCAGAAAAAGATATTTTCACTTGTTGAGCAGCGTTTTCTGAAGCGAGAAACTGAACACAGCATATTTTGTTTGAAAAGAAAGCTTAGGGTGGTGGAGTGCTGGACAGAGCTGGACAGGGAGTGAAGGAACCTGAGATCTTGCCCTGCCTCTGACAACTTTTTGTCACTTTGATCAAACAGGATTTTAGAATCCATGAGTATGAAGGGTACTTAAAGGGGCATCTGGTTTAACACTTAGGTCAAGTTAGCTTTCTTCCAAACTATAACGTTTATGTAATTAAACGAGCCAGTACCTACTGGATCACTGCAATACCGTTTCAGAAACTACTAATAATTTTCCCCCAAGGAGCATAATGAAGGTAATCACATCTATGAAGAAATCAGACAACTTTCTCGTCTTCACAATTTTTTTTGTAGCTATGACAAGGTTTTAAAAGATCCACAAAGAGAACGCAAACAATAACACCTAACAGGGTAGTCGTGCAGCAATAAATTGCCCACTTGTCTGAGATGAATGCTAAGGCCAGTAAGGAGTAAAAGAGAAGGGCTTAGGCTGTTTATAGCATTTTAGATTAATATAGATTTTTGTCCTTTATTGACTATACTGACTGTTTGGAAACACACATAATACTTTGTACCAAACAAAAAAACGAAATTGAAAGAGAAGAGTGGTTGGGAGTGATGTGTCTTTATGTGGGCAGTTTTCACATACAATAGGGAGAGTGGGTCAGAAGGGTGGTGGGCATAGGTACAACTTGTCATGTAAAAATTTCCTGTGTTCAGTAGCCATTGCGGGGGGCGGGAGGGGGGGTGGTGAGATGGAAGACTGCCTCTCTGAAAAGATTTACTTGGTAAATAATTTATCTTATCTTGTGACTTTTAAAGTCACAAACTAAGTAATGAAAACATGGAAATGTAAAAATATGTTTCTGTGTTAGCAAATACTGACATTCTGACAGCGTGCTGGCACTGTGCCACAGCATCATTCCCTTCCGCATACATTTTGAATTTAGAAATGGAAATATTCATAAAATTCCTCCACAATGTAAAGATTTTTCCCCATTAACTAGTCAAAACTCTCCCCCCAAACCATCAATTACACAAATGGTTTTAAGAAAAATAACTAAGATTTATAGACATTTAGGAAAATACACTAGTTGTCAATTATTGCCACCTCTATATTTTAAGACTGGTGCTTGCAAGATTTACCTTTTACTTGGTAACTATGAAAAAATTAAACAACATTCCATCTCATTTTTAAAAATAGAATAGTAGAATGAAAAGTATAATTTTTCATTCTATTTTTTTGAGATGTGGAAATGAAAATGTCAACTTCATTAATTCATTTTAATTAATTTCATATTGGTCGCTTCAAGGACCATAAGCTAACACTTTTTTAAAAATGCATTTTTGAAAACTAAATCACCAATAGATTTTTCGGAGGGTGGAAATGAAAGCAAAATATAAAGCTGAAGCCAATTAGATAAAAATCTTACCTGAAGTTGCTTTTTGTTCACTTTTCTTCTCCCCTTTCCCTGAAATGAGAAGTGGCAGATCAGTTGCCGTGTGGGGCTGTGAGAATATTATGCACTTAAGAAGAAAACCTGGCTTACAGCAATTTCTAAACATATTCACTATTCCAGCCACACCCAGCATTTTTCTAGAGATGATTGGACACAGTTGGCAGGGATGAAAAATGCTCTCAAACTAATTTATGGAAAAGTAAAAAATAAATAGGTATGCATTAAAAATGCTGTTGGGTTTTAAAAATCTTGTTAGTAAGAGTCATTTATTCAACAATAAACTAACAAGATGCAAATCCCCATAGAAAGCACTGTTGAAGGAACAGGTAAAAATCAGACCATGGCCTCTTACGACTTGCCTGTGAAGACAGAAAGGACAAACAACAGTACAAGATGAGATGGGGTGGGCCTCAAAAGGTACAGAATATTAAAAAATGTAAGTGATTATTTCAAAAAAGGAGGAGGGCACCAGTGAAGTTATGGAGAAAGTGGTATTTGATTTGGACCTTTAGAGATATATGGGGTTTGGTGAGTTTGAAATAGGGGAAGGATTGATTTTTGACAAAGGAAATGGTATGTGCTAAGGAGGACAATGTTATTTGAACAAGAAGAGTCACATTTAGTACTTGCTTTAGGAACTTTAATACTAGCAGCCGTGCGTAGCAAGAGGATTATCCCAGGCGTTAGGCAAGAGGTAATAAAAGGATGAACTGGGGTCTGTGAATGGAGGAGGGAAGTAATGGATGCAAAAGGCAAGAATGCAGGCAAAAATGACAGGACTCAGGGATTTCCAAAACGTTAGGCTCAAGGGAGAAGGAGAGGTCATGGTTACCTAGGCGACTTTGAGTTTGGTAAATGTTAAAATGTGATGGGGTGGACAAAGAAATGCTGAATTTGGGTTTAGATTTACTGAGCCTGGGAAAGAGATCAGAATTGACATCACAAGCCCAGGAGATGTCCACATTGAGAAGAGGGCTGAGGCCAAAGGGTGAACGAGAACAGAAGGGCAGACAGTGCAGAGGAGTGGGCTGAAGACAATGATCAAGAAAACAAAACAGTGCGGTTTTTGTTTTGTGGTGTAGAAGGATGAAAAGACAGAAAAAGAAGCAGAGATTCAGGGAGATCAATCGAGTGCAGAGTTATACATCACAAACAAGGTTTTCAGCAGGATGGAGACCAACAACATCCAATGCTACCGAGTTCCTGCTGTTGTTGCTAGATTGTGAGACAGGATCGGGAGCAGAAGAAGACAGACAGCCTAAGTGATGAGGATATGGCTTCTTGTTCTTGAAATCTGGTAGCATATAAATGAGTGTGATGGGGAATCACTTGAGCAGAAGCAAAATGCAGGTTTCTGCTATGCTACGGGTCATTTCAGCATGTTGGTAGGCTTAGCGGAAGAAACAAGTGCCCCGGGCAATGGTGTGTATAAACATCAAAGTGTGTGAGACCTTGGCTCTGTGATGGGTAAGGAAGGCCACCCTTCCAGTCATCACTTTCTCATCCTCTATCAACATTACACAGAGGGAGCAGGTTACTGAGAATGTGTGCAGTATGTGGAAGCTCTATTTAATTTTATCCAAGTTTTTCTACCAACCCTTCCTGTCCTTTAAAGCCCTAAAGTGTAAGGTGGAAACTGTACAATCTTCCCCTCAGACAGCTACAAAAAGTGTAGAATTCATTTAACTGGTACCTTGATTAATGGCACAGTCTACTCATTTGGGTGATTTCCAGAGGACATATTTGATGCAATTTATTTCAATGATTCAACAGATAAATGGCATGAATAGCCCTCTAAAGGCCTCATTCTTTAGCAAGTGTGAGGAGATACTTCTTCATTTAAGTTTTCTATTACTCAAGCCTCTGTTTAGTATTTAATTACACATTTATGAATACTAGAACCCTCAGAAAATTTCCCAGAATTTTAAGAAATGTTATTCAAACATGTTTTTGCTCACTGGAATGTCTCGCCATGTTACTCCTGCCTATCAAAATTCTATTGATCCTTTAGAGCTTAGCTTTGATGCCAGCTCTTCTGTGAAGCCCTTTCTTTCCTTGCCATCTCCCCTACCTTCTCACTCCCGACGGAATTAACCACCTTTCTTTCATGTTCCTTTTGCTCTTTACTTATACCTTTGCCAGAGAACTTACTCCAGCGCTTAGTTCATAATTAGGTGTGGGTTTGTTTCCCCAGCTGGACTGTGGCCTTTTTATGGGCAGGGGATGCGACCCAGGCCTGTCTCCCCATGTCCAGCATGGTGCCTTGAACACAGGTCTTGGGAAACTTTTGATCCAAAAACTTATGTAATGTCTGAACCCGCCCTAAAAGTCTAAAGAACATGAAGTAAATTTTAGTACTGCTAAGATTTAAAGCACATACAACCAAGAACAGAGCTTTCTTACCAGGTAAAAAATACAACCTAGAAAACCATTATATTAGAAAAGTGGGCAATAAAATAACCAAGAGGCTTTCAGAAAAATGAACATGCATTTTGTCCTAGATGAACTTTATTTTATCACAGATTTTGGTTTAAAAACAAAACATTAAAGTATGGCTTGCATCTTTTTGCAGCAGTACACCTGTGAGGAATGAAAATGGTCTGTAATCTCATAAAAATTGGATTTGCAGGGTATAAGTTTTCTTCTGATACAAGGAAATGTATTTAATTGAACATTAAAATTCCACATCTCGTGACTATTTATTTATGTAAACTGAATATTGATACTTTTAAAAGCTATTTTAGACTTGAGGTTGTTGATACTGTTCCATGGAGAAACATTAAATATAAATCAATTTGTAGTACATTTCAGTACTTCCACATGAAATTGTGCCTTTATCATAGTGATTGCTTCTGATATTTTTAAAACCACAGGTGCATAAATGGTAATTTAATGATGTCTCACCAATAATGACTAGGGGTATTTGTATTACAACTTAGTATCCCATACTACTTCTATACCACTTTTCACACCACATATATACATATATGCACATATATACACTCACATTTATACACACACTACGTAGATGTCTGTATGTGTCTGTGCATATGTATTAATTTATCCATATATTGTATTTTTGCCCTTAGGTATCATCTCCCCTCTGAAGTAGATTCTCTCTTCTGCCTGGTTCCATAAAGTCTGTCATGGAATCTTATCAGGCTTCCCTCACTGCACTACTGTTTCTCAGTAGGCAATTCTGAGTTTGCATTCACTCTCAGGCATTTTATCTGCCCTGCTCTGAGAGGTATTATTAATCACATCCTGTTGCTAGGATACCTGAGAATGTTCATTTATGTCCCATGTTTCTTTGGCAAAATGCACTATGAAGAAGGCACAGAATCATGACAAGGAAAATTACTGTGTGCATGCTACTTATTTTAAAAAGGTGGTTGTGGTAGAATAACATAACCACCAGATAATATAATGCTAACTCCCAAGAATTTTTTAAAGTGGTTCTTGTTTCACGTAGATTTTAATGGAAAAACAATGGCAATTATTTTGGAGAATGAGAAGTTGTAGTACTTCTGTACCTCTGAGTTGAGTGGGAAAGCAGAAGGAGGCTGGGTTTTAGTTCTGATTATTTTACAGGAATTTAAAGAAGAAGGGCTTTTAAGATTTACTCACTTCAAATGCCTCAATTAACAAAAAGGGTAACTAGGCTACAGTGCTAGTTGCTTTTCAGAGCTAGAACTAGAACGCAGGTCTCCACTACTGCCTTATTCAGGTATTTTAATGCAAGATTGATGAGAGAAGTAGCCTTCAAATTGTGCATTTCGATAATGATAGAAAGTGCCTTTATCAATATTTTTAAAAACTATTGCTGTTTTGGGGATTAGCATACCAGTGATTCATACTTATCTGTTAAGATGAGAGAGAACATGAATACAGAAAATCCACCTAAATGTAAGATTTTCTTAGTCAATCTCTTCTCACAGGAAACATGATAAGGTGAAAGGAACATGGACTTTGGAGTTAGATGGATCTGACTTCCAATATCAAATCTTGATACCTATGCACTATGTAACCTGGGAATGTGGCTTGACCTCTCTGAGCTTTTTTCCTTATCTGTAACATGTCAGTAATCATATCTACTTCATGGTGTTGTGTACACACACACAAACACACACACACATACGAGACATACACACACATACACACCTCTACATATGTGTGTATTTTCAATTGCAAACAAGTAGAACTGATTTGAGTTTTACTTCTATTACTGTTTCTAAGTGATATTAGCAGAGAGCTATTATAATCATGCTAATAATAATAGCTAATGCTTATTAGGCAATGTCTACATGCTACTCATTGTTATCAGCATATTATATGGATTAATTCATTTTATAGTCACAGTATTATTAAACTGCAGATATCATCCTCATTTTCAAGTGAGGTAACTGAGGCACGAAGAGATTAAACAACTTCCCCAAATCACTGGCTGGAAGTGGCAGATAACAAGAGGCAAAAAAGTGGGGTGTGCACCTTAGTGCTTGGGACTTAACAATATCATGTATTGCTTGGAGCATCTCTTTTTTTTTTTTAAAAGATTTATTTTATTTTTATTACATATCTCCCCTTCCCCCCGTTGCGGCGACACGCCGAGACTTGGTCACTGCGCAGGCGCGGCTTTCCCCGCTTGTGGGTGGCTTCTGCTTCTATTCACGGCCGGCTCTTGCTTCAGTTCGCGGGTGGCTGGCTGCGCTCCATCCGCGGGTGACCTGCCCTGCCCGTGGCGGCTTTTGCCCTGTCCGTGGCAGTTTTTTGCCCTGCCCACGGCGGCTCTGGCCCGCCCATGGCGGCTTGCCATTCTCAAGGCGGTCTGCCCGCTAAGAGAGGTCCCCGGGAACCGAACCCAGGGCCTCCCATGTGGTATGCCGGCGCCCTATCCACTGGGCTATTGAGCCGGCCCCTGGAGCATCTCTTTATGACTATTTTACCCCAGGTGCTCTCTAGCAAGCAACAACTAATGTCAGCATCCTCAAGGTCAGTGACTTCATCTACACGAATATTCTAAAGTTCAGTCTGAGAAGTTCTTGATATCTTTACTACTGCCTCTCTCTTGGAATTTCCAAGGGAGAAATGGCTTTCAATTTTAGTGACTTACTTTCTACTCCTTCTTGGGTCCTAACTTTTTCCAAAAGCAATTTGGTTTCATGAAACCCAAACTGACATGGTAAAACTCTCCTCGTTTATGTGCTAAGATCACCTGATTTTAGGTTTGTGGTTCAAGTCTTTGTCCACTTTTTGGAGTGACCAGCAGCTGTGGAAGTATTAACAATTTGAAATGGTCAAAACTGAAAGGAGAGCTGCTCTAGAAATGAGAAGATTTCACTACCAGAACTTACTCCTTACAACAAACAGTAGGACTTTGAACTAGTAACATGACTTTTCTCCTTGGCTGGACGGGTAAATGCTATCTCCTAATAATTCCAAAAGAAATAGTACAGATAATAAATAAGACATGAGAGGATTTTAAGTACTGTATTGTAAGTGCAGGTACGGAGCGGCTTAACTGGGTCAATTTAAAGACCAACTGATCTAAAGAGGTCTACAGAAGACTGTAGAAATTACAAAGCTTCTGTTTGCTCAATAGTATGAATAGGCCAAAGGGATTATTTTACTCTTTATACCAAAATTTATGCTAATGTTGAAAGGCCATTGGCCTCTGCAGACATTCATGATGAACCTCTGTATGGCCACGGATCCTCCTGCAGGTTTTATAGACCCCATTTGCTCCCCTCTCTGGTTCTGTTTGGTTAGTTGGCATGTTGCTAGGATGCTTAGGCAAAGAGAGCCGTTATGCGTGTACTGACTGCTGTGAGCTCCAGACAGTGTGCACTGAGATGCAGAAACTGGCCCTTCAGAAACATATCGATACAGATAGATCTCGGCCTCCGAGGTTGACCATCTGCTTTGGCAGAGATGCACTCCATCTGCACTCTCCAGCCCTGGGCTCTACCGTCCGTCAGAGTGTGCAGAAAGCCTGAGAAGAACTCAATGTTCAAAGGTTTTTCATGGGCTGACCCCTCTTCTAAGAGATAGTAAAATCAGAATGAGAAACAGCAGTTTGATGTTGTCTAGGAAATTTCGAGCTACAGAATTTCTTCCACTACCATTTTTACTACTTAGATACATCCAACAAGCGCATAATTAATGTGACAAGCAAGAGTCCCTTCCAGATTCCCTACACAAGCCTGGGTAAATGAAATGTTAGAGTAAGTTTTTGATATTCAGGACCTCATTGTGGGGCAGTAATTTGCTGGCAGGGAAGTTGTTTGGAAGACCTTTAGATGTTGAAGTCAGATTGGCAAAAGTAAATACCAGTTATTGCCAGGTCTTAAAATGGGATCTTAGTTTTAATAATATACACTTGAGCCACCAACTAAAGCAGGAAAGTGTGAATCTGTGCCTTCTTTGGTGCAATAAAAATGTATCTAGTAAGTTAGATGTGAATAATTAGTTTTAAAGGACATAGTATTCCCAATGTGTTTGTAGTGCTTGTTATATAAAAGAAACCAAAATGAATTATTTTGTAAAGTAAAGAGGTTTTTCATAATAGGCTTCTTTACTCCTGTGGTAGGATAACAATGACCATACATTGAGAGGTAAAGTCTAATACTATTCCCTCCCCTTGAATCTGGGCGGATGTTAGTAACTTTCTTAACCAAGAGAACATGGCAGAAACAATGCTTTGCCAGTTTCTGGGACTGGGCCTTGAAAATCAGGCAGCTTCCCTTCCTAGCTCTTGGAATACTTGCTCTGGGGAAGCCAGTTACACTGTAAGAAGACAGACTACCTTGAGACCACCATGCTTGAGGAAGCTCAAGCTACACATAGAGGTCCCCTGGAAAGAGAAGTGCATGACAGTACATGCCATCTCCTGGCTGTCCCAGCCATCCCAACCCAGATGTGGGAGTGAGGAAGCCACTCTGCAAGTGGATCCTCCAGCTCCAGCCACCTCAGCTGATGTCAAGTGGATTAGAGTCACTGCCCAGCTGAAACCTTCCCAAATTCCTAACTCACAAAACGGCAAGCAAAATAAATGTTTGCTTTATGCCAACAAGTTTTGGCACAGTTTGTTACTTAGCAATAGATAATCAAAACAAGTCCTTTTCTGTTTTCATAATGAGAATATTGATATATATAGCAATACATACCAATATATTGAAATTTTTTTCCTTAAAGTGGGCACCACCCAGATTCCTTATTTCCTAAGATTCTTTACCCAACTATACCTCTAAATATGCTGTATTTTCCAATATTTTAGCATAAAGTTATTCCTTTTCATGAAAAAGAAGAAAACCTGTTGTTAATAGGAGGGCAGTAAAAGTACAATCTATGTGGATTAAGATGTCATTTGGTTTTATAAAATATTAAAATTTACCCATTGTCCAGATTACCGATAAAAAGTAAATTGAGCTCTGCCAGCTGTCTAGCACTTTAGAACTTGTAAACTATCAACTGGGATATCCATTAGAAACAAAAGCATTTACATATTCATACAGGCTTCAAAACCCTTATCAGTTATGGATAGAATGATACAGAATCATTCTGAACAGAAACACTGAAAAGATTCAACAATTTTAATGGAAGTAAAAAGAATCTTATGTTCCCTGGGTAGATTTACCTTTAAAGGATACATTAGTAGAATCTATATTGAATTAAGAGCTTTAATATTATTTATGGCTAATTTTCTGTATGACAGCAACAAGAGGAAACATTTCATTTAAGAGAGGTAATGAGGAGTCCAATCCGAAGCTGTGTTTGTGAAGTCAGTGTGTTCACTTTAAATAGCAATTTCTTTGGCTAATGGACACACAATTCTGTTGAGCTTTTCATCTGTAGGAAATGAGGACACTTCACTGCTCTCTCCCCCCATTCTCTTAATGATCACCTCATTAGCTGCTGGAGATAGCTAGTGGAGGCCAGAGGTAAGTTTAATTTTTATTCTTTGAGGCGTCAGCACAGTTTTCATTCAGGCTACCTGCAAATTTTCCCTTTTTATCGTTAAAAATCCTCATCATAGTCTTCTTTTCCTTCACATCGACCCACATCAAAGGTTGGTGCCTTAACTTCAGCGAAACTCATATTTCATGGACTGCAGGTAGAAAATAAGGAAAGTGTGCTTAGATCAGTGGGTATTGATTTATTACTTTCAGGCTTGGTGGTGTGCTTTATACTCTTGTAAACACTACCCTTTGTAAACTTGGTTGACTACCTGAGTTTACTATAAAGATGAATTATATGCATTTTATTTGTAGGAGAAGAGGCTCATCAACACTTGGATACTTAAGAGAAAGTGAAAGAGAGTAAAATTTGTTGAGCACCTACTATATGACAGGCAGAAGGCTGGACCTTTTAGGTTAAGGCTAAAGTGAGAGGGGCCATAGAGAAAAGTCTGTGGATAGGCTCAAGCAATTTGGCCTCTTGTGGGGGCTGGAAGCGAACTTCCACCTAACCGTAGAGGAGTAGAGTGAGAGACACTCCAGAAGGGACGGTCATCTAAATGCCTAAGGCAATAAGCTATTTTCTGGCAAAATGTTTTATTGATGTCCAATGTGAGGTGCTGATTTCAGAGAAAGCAAGCGAGGGCTGACAGTAGAGGGGACAGCTCCTTCTGAGGCAGCCAAAGAGAAGGGCAGAAAGTAGAGCAGGGAGTTGGTATTGGTGGGGGCCATGAGGGCATGTGGGAACATGGAAGTGGATCTCCTCACCCATATTCAGCCATGGGAAGCTTAGATTTGTACAAGACTAAGAATCTGACTTTGCAAGGGAACAGGAGGTACTTTCTTGCTTTACGTATTATGGCAGACACTGTTGAGTTCCTACCCCACAGACATCCCTCCTCTTGATCTAGGCTAGTGTCCAGCCCTCCTCTCACATGACATGGATAAAACATGACTGGTATAAACCAATCATTGTGGTCCCCTGCCCCTTGGTTTAGAGTGGTCATTGCATGGTTCTGGCCAATGGGCCATGGGGTGAATTCTATAGAACAACAACATCAAAAGGTTTTCCTTGCCGATAAAAAGAGGCAGATGGGAAGAAGCATCTTCTTTTCTTAGGATATTGTCACAGCTGATATGATGCCTGGAACCAGGCAACGCATCCCTAAGGGGGATGTCACTGAGCCTCAGAATTAAAGTACCATGGGCCCACCTTAGCCCAGGATTTCTTATATATCCTTTGTTTTTAAAGTTAGAGCTTTTAGTTGCTTGCAGCTGAGAGTCTTCTATTTTTTACATAGGAGATAAAATATTCCATCCTTAATAAACTAGGAATAAAACCTGAAGGGAAGAGCACTGCCTTTAAGCTAGTCCCAGGAATTGTGGGGTGGGAGTATTCTCCCGTCAGGAACCCCACGTTAGAGAGTTCACTCTTGCCTTTGTCCAGGCACATCACCTCCATATAGGGCTTGAAGGCAAGGGGTTTGTCCTCAGGGTCCTCACCTTACCTAGACCATGAACCAAGGACTTGAGAGTATAGAATTCCTGGTCCAACATCCCCAGGGCCCTGCTGGGCCTGTGTGGGCCCTTTGCCTAGATCAGATTTTCAGGGAGTAGGGGAAACGGTTTTCAGCATCACGGTGGGTGGACCCTGAGACCTGGGGTTCCAAAAGACAGATGTTTGGAGAGAATGGATGGGGCTCAGCATGAGGCACCTCACAGTACTGGATGGAGATGCAGGTGGGAAGAAAAGAGGGGCCTCCATTCCCCAGGCCCAGCAAGTGTTAGGGACACAAGCACCAAGGGTAATTCCTTTAAGGATGCCCAGAATTGACAAGCACACCCACACTGTCTCACTGAACTTGCCCAAGATTACTCAGTGAGTGTTAGAGCCTGGATTCGAAACCAGGACTACCAAAAACACAAATTACCAGTTTACAGTCCCTAATGTTTTTTTGTGACACAGCCATAATTTGTTCATGAAATCGAGAGACATGGGTTGACTTAAGTTATCTTTTTATTTGGACAATCTCCAATTTCCTATCTCAAAAACAGCTAACAATGCCTTTCTCTTTTGGAAACAGGTCAATTCTATCCTTTTTCCTTTGCTGTGCAAAACAGGTAATTTGCTTCATAAAATTATCTGAACTGGCTGCCAGTTTGACTTTAAATGCCCCAATTCATTATTTGCTATAGATTTTTTTTT
>PVKH010024448.1:0-13626 GCA_004027955.1 Chaetophractus vellerosus
TGAGTTCTCAATTCAGTTCCATTGGTCAATCTGCCTGTCCTTATGCCAGTACCATGCTGTTTTTACCACTGTAACTAAGTAATATGCTGTACAATCAGGAAGTGAGAGTCCTCCAACTTCATTCTTCATTTTTAAAACATTCTTGGCGATTTGGGGTCCCTTACCCTTCCAAATAAATTTTGTTACTGGCTTTTCAATTTCTGCAAAAAAGATTATTGGGAATTTTATTGGGATTGTGTTGAATCTGTAAATTAGTTTGGGTAGAATTGACATCTTACTTTTTATTCTTCCAATCCATGAACATGGGAAGTCTTTCCATTTATTTAAGTCTTCTTTGGTTTCTTTTAGCAATGTTTTGTAGTTTTCTGAATACGGGTCCTTTATGTCCTTAGTTATGTTTATTCCTAAATATCTGATTGTTTTAGTCACTATTATAAATGGATTTTTTTTTCTTATTTCCTCCTCAGATTACGCATCAGTAGTGTATAGAAACACTATTGATTTTTGCATATTAATCTTGTATCCCGCCACTGTGCTGAAGTCGTCTATTAATTCTACTTGCTTTGTTGTGGATTTTTCAGGATTTTCTAGATATAGGATCATGTCATTAGCGAATAGTGAAAGTTTTACTTCTTTTCCTATTTGGGTGCCGTCTATTTCTTTGTCTAGCCTAATTGCTCTAGCTAGAACTTCCAGCACAATATTGAATAACAATGGTGGGCATCCTTGTCTTGTTCCTGATCTCAGTGGGAAAGCTTTCATTCTTTCATTGAGTACAATGCTAGCTGTAGGTTTTTCATATATGCACTTTACCATATTGAGAAAGCTTCCTTCTATTCCTATCTTTTGGACTGTTTTTATCAAGAAAGGTTGCTGTATTTGTCAAATGCTTTTCTGCATCACTCGAGAGGATCATGTGATTTTTCTTCTTCAATTTATCAATGTGGTATATTACATTAATTGATTGTCTTGTGTTGAACCACCCTTGCATACCTGGGATAAAACCCACTTGATCGTGGTGTATAATTATTTTTATGTGCTTTTGGATTCAGTTTGCAAGTATTTTGTTGAGGATTTTTGCATCTATATTCATTAGAGATCTTGGTCTGTAATTTTCTTTTTTTGTAGTACTTTTATCGCATTTGGTATTAGGGTGATGTTGGCTTCATAGAATAAGTTTGGTAGCATTTTTTTGAATGATTGGTAGAATTCACCAGTGAGGCCTTCTGGTCCCAGGCTTTTCATCTTTGGGAGGTTTTTGATGATTGTTTCTATCTCTTCACTTGTGATTGGTTTGTTGAGGTCCTCTATTTCTTCTAGGGTCAGTGTAGGTGGTTTGTGTGTTTCTAGAAATTTGTAGATCTCTATATTTTCTTGTTTTTTTGGCATGCAAATGTTCATAGTATCCTCTTATGGTCTCTCTTATTTCTTTGGGTCAGTAGCAATGTCCTCCTTCTCATTTCTGATTTTATTTATTTGTGCCCTCTCTCTTTTTTTTCTTTGTCAGTCTAGCTAAGGGTTTGCCAATTTTACTGAAATTCTCATAGAACCAACTTTTAGTTTTGTTGATTCCATTGTTTTTTTGTCCTTGATCTCATTGATTTCTGCTCTGATCTTTACCCGGCTAAATGAATACACTTGCAATACCAGCCTCGTATATTAAAGAAAATCAAATTTCATGAACTGGATTTGTGCTCCTATGATTAGCAGAGTGACCATCAGAAACTGATGTAATTTCCTGGAAACTTATTTGATCTTTGACAGTTTAGCTTTGCTAAGTCTGTGTTCTGTGTTGGCAAGTCACGTGGCCAAGACTGGAGTCAATTAAGAAACACAGAAAGGCAGGAATACTGGCACACACAGTAGGAGACCAGTGAGTGTACTGAGAATATGTAAAGTTAGCCTAAAGGATTTGAAGATGGAATTCAACTAGGGCAATTCATCCCACCATTAGAGGACTCTATGGTTGCAGACCCTATGTACCTATCTTCCTGTCAACCACAAATCCCAAAAAATAACTGAAGTGATGTTTGGGGAAAAAAAACAAACTGATAAACCCATCACAAAAAGAAAAAAATATTTGTAAAATTAAAAGTTGGTAGATATTGCTAGAGGATTAACTATAAATAGATTAGATTGATTTTTGGAGAAAAGAGTGCTCAACAGAGGCTTGGAACAAATCTCTTCAAAGGAAACAATTATTCCAGAAAAAGTGGAATCAAAGATATAACAAATTAAAATGAACATATTCTGTGCTTGGGGAAATTGTCAGGGAAATATCTCCCCTCACCCCTAAAGAAAAAACAAACATAATAAACAGTAGGCAGAAGTGGCAGTCTGCTAAAAGGGAATGACCTATCTGATAGGACTCCCAGCATGTGATAGTTACATTGGAGGCCCCCAATGAAACACACTTCCAAGAATCCATTCCCTTGTGTCATCCTCTCCCACACTGAATCTGGTCTTGGATGTGTGACTTGCTTTGGTCAATGACACATCAGCAAGCATCATGCTAGTAGAGACTTTATAACAGCTTATACAGTGAGAATTGTCCATATGGAAAGCTTCCGTTAGGATTCTGTTGACATATGAGGAACTCATGCTATACTACTGAATGATGAGAGACCACAAGGAAGAAAAGCCTTAGGGGACCAGAAGGCATCTTGAATATTCCAATCCCAGCTAAAGAATCCACATGAAGTTGAGACAAGCATTCCCCATCAAATTCTGCCCAAATTGCAGAATTCTTGGTAAATACATTCTTGCTTTTTAAACCAGTAAATTTGGGGCTGGCTTATTATGTAGCAATAGATAAGAGGGGAAAATAGGTAAGTGTGAATTAAAAAGTGACAGAAATTTACAAAGTATAAATCTAAAACAAAAACAAAAAGTGACAGAAATTCATGTAATTCCATAAGTATGGAGCATTCATGAAGTATGTTAAAAAGGATAAAGGAAAAAAGTCAACTTACATCCATTAGGGAAAAATACTTACACTCCTGCCTTAGTATGACAATTTGGTGGGAGGGGAGTGGTATCCCCATGCCTCTCATTTCACAACTCAAGTGAATTATTTAAGTTTATGTGGTGGTTTGGAGATGTACCCCAGAAAAACATGTTCTTAAACTTAATCCTTTCCTGTGCGTGTGGAACCACTGTAAATAAGATCTCTTCAGGATGTCATTTCAGTTAAGGTGTGGAATCAGATCAGGCTTTAATCTGAATTACTGGAGTCCTTTATAAGTAGAGTGAAAGCCAGATACAAAAGCCAGAGAAGAAAACCATGGAAGAAGCTGAAATTCAAGGGAATCTGGAAGAGAAAGGAGAAACCAAGAGAGGCAGCCATGGGCATTGCCATATGACAAAAAAATCCAAGGGCCAAGGATTATGGGCAGACAGTCCCAGAATGCCACAGTCTTCTGGTAAAAAGCATTGCCTTTATGATGACTTGATTTTGGACTTCTCCTAGTTTCAAAACCATGAGCCTATAATTCCCCATTTAAGCCAACCCATTGCATGATATTTGCTTCAGCAAGGAGTAAACTAAAATATTTATATGTTGATCTTCACACAAATATTACATTGTCTTAATTACTTTTAGCTATGGTAATTCTTGAAATCAGGTAGTATAAGTCCTTTTCCAAAAGGTATTTATTCTTCAATTTCAAATTGTCTTGGTTATTCTCAATTATTCCTATTTTCACATAAATTTTAGAACAAGCTTTTTTTTTCTATTGAAAACCTGAAAGAATTTTGATTGTGAATGCTTAGAATTTTTAGATCACTCTGATGAGAATTTACGTCTTAACAATATTGAGTCTTTGGATCCATGTTCATGGAATCAATATCCATTTATTGAGGCATTTTAAAATTTATCACAGCAATAGGTTGTAGTTTTCAACATACAGAATTGAACATATACTGTTTAATTTGCCCCTAATTATTTCATATTTTATATAATTATAAATGGAATTTGAAAATTTCGACTTCCAGTTTTTGTTTTTTTTTACCAGTATATAGAAATATACTTTATTTATATACTGACCTAGTATCCTGTGACCAAACTAAACTCATAAATTAGCTCTGGTAGGTATTTTGTAGATTACTCAAGATTTTCTTCATGGACAATCAGGTTGTCTGTGAATGAACACAATTTTATTCCATTTCCAACCTGTATTCCTTTTATTCCTTTGTTTTGCTTTATTGCCCTAGTTTGAACCTCTGGTAAAATGTTGAATAAAAGTTATGTGTCTAGAAATCTTTGCCTTGGTTCTGGTATTAGGAGGAAAGTATTTAGTTTCTCACTATTAAGTGTGTTGCTAGTGGTCGATATTTTTCTAGATGCATTTGTCCTAGTTTCCTCACTTTTTTGTTGAATGTATATTGAATATTTTCAATTGATTTTTCTGTATCTCCTGAGATGGTCATATTTTATTTTTCTTTGTCTATTAATACAGTGAATTACTTGAATTTATTTTTAAATGTTAAACCAGGGATATGCCAATGTATGCATCTCAATGTGTGTATCCCCAGTGTGTGCAACTCTGCGTTCAGTGATCTGATTATGGATATCTAGAAGGAAATCAGATGTTGTGGGAAATCACACATAGGCCAGGAAAATTGGCACATACTAAAAGTTAGTTGTTTTTTCCCTCTCTTCCTGTAGAGCCAGTTGTTAAACACTTACCGTTATGTCACGCTATTAAAGCAACTTTCATTCATGTGATGAAAATCACTTGATGATGATGCACTATCCTTTTCGTATTCTTCTGGAAATTTTTTGCTAAAATTTTGTTAAAGAATTTTGATTTTTGGTTCATGAGAGATATTGTACTACATTCTTCTTGTTATGTCATTATCTGGCTACAATAAAAGGGTAATAAAGGTATTATAAAATGAGTTTGGAAGTATTCCCTCCTCTTCTATTTCCTGGAAAAGACTGTAAAATTGATATCATTTCTGCTTCAAATGAAATTCACCAGTGAAAACACCTGGGCCTCAAGTTTTCTTTATGGAAAAATTTGTTCTATAATATTTTTAATAGATATAGAATTATTCAGGTTATCTTTTCTTCTTGGGTCAATCTGGTAGTAGCTGACGTTAATTGAATCTGTTCATTTCATCTAACATGTCAAATTTTCGGGCATAAGGTTTATCATAAAATTCCTGTGTAGTGCTTTTAATGTCCAAAGGAATATTTTTTTCATTATGATACTCATAACTGGTGACTTATCTCTTTTCTCTTTATCACTCTGGTCAGCTTTTGAATTTATTGATTTTCCCTATTGATTTTTTTGTTTTCCATTTTATTGATATATGCTCTCTACATTACTTTTTAGTTTTGCTCATTTTGAATTTAATTTGATCTTCTTTTTCTAGTTTCAAGGTGAATTGCTTATAACATGGATTTAAGATTGTTCTTATTTTCTAATATAAGTACTTACTGCTCTAAATTTCCCTCTAAAAACTCCTTCAGCTTCATCCTTCAAACTCTGATAATGTGATTTCATTTTCAATTTTCAAACTATTTTCTAATTTAAATTATGAATTCTTCTTTATCTGGAAGTTGTTGTTTAATTTCTAAATATTTGTGTAATTTCCAGAAAGATTTCTGTTACTGATTTCCAGTTTAATTCCATTGTGAATAAAGAATATATTTGCATAATTTCAATTCTTTTATATTTATTGAGACTTGCTTTATGATCCAGAATATGATCTGTCTTGGTGAATGTTTTGTATTCATTCATTTTGAAAAAAATGTGTATTCTGCTATTTTTGGATGGAGTGCTCTATAAGGTTAAAATTGATCAAGTTCACTGATACTGTTATAGAAGTCTTTCTTATATCTTTACTGATTTCTTTGTACTCACTTTATCCATTATTGAAAGAGGAGGGTTGAAATCTCCAACTATTCTTGTGGATTTGTCTATATTTTCTTTTAGTTCTCTCAGTTTTTTGCTTTACGCATTTTGAAGGTCTATTATTAGGTATATACACATTTTTTATAATTGTTATGTCTTTTGATAAATTGACACACTTTTCATTATGAAATGTCTCTGTCCTTAGGAATATTCCTTTTTTAAAAATTGACTTTGTTGCATATTAATATAGTTATTTCAGCTTACTTTTTATTTGTATTTTCATGGCTCATATTTTACATTATTTCACTTTCAATCACGAGTCTTTATATTTTAAGTGGGTTTTTTGTAGACAATATATAGTTGGACCTTGCTTTTTTTATTCAACCTGACTCTCTGCCCTTAACATGGAATATTTTGACAATTTTACACTTAGTGTGATTATTGATATGGTTGGATTTAAATCTATCATCTTGCTGTTGTATTTGATTTTCCCTATTTGATCTTTGTTCCTCTGTTTTTTCTTTTGTATCATTTCATTTTAGCTCCACTACTGGCTTTTAAGCTATTCCTCTTTGTTTTATTTTATAGTGGTTGATCTAGGTTTACAATACACACTTTAGCTTATCACACTTTTAAATAGTTATACCTCACTGTATGTTGCATAAGAGCCTTATAACAGTAAACTTCTATTCACTTCTCCTTTATTCAATTGTTTTCATGCTTATTATTTCTATATATAGTCTAACGTCCAAATACTTTGTTATTATTTTTGTTTTAAACACTAAATTATCTTTTCAAAAAGTTTTTTTAAATGAAAAAATAATAATATTTTAAGTTGACCTACACATTTGCCATATCTGTTTTTTTCCCCTTTGGATTTTTCTTGCTTTGTGTAGATCTATCTAAATTTCCATCTTGTATCTTTTCTGCCTAAAGAACAATTTTCGTCATATATCATGCAAGTCTGTAGGAGATGAATTTTCTCAGCGTTTGTTTGGCTGAAAAGCCTTTATTTTACCTTCATTTTTGAAAGACATTTTCACTGGTTAAAGAATTCAGAGTCAACAGTTTGTCGTTTGTTTATTTTCTTTGAGCACATTAACAATATCTCTCCACTGTCTAACCACTTGCATAGTTTCTGATAACAAATCTGATGATTCTTATCTTAGTCTTTGTACATAGTGTCTTTTTTCCCCTCTGGCTTTTGTTTTTTTATCACTGGTTTTCAGCAATTTGAGTAAGATATGTTTTAGAACAGTTTTATTATGTTTATTCTGCTGATGGTCATTAAGTTACTTGAATCTATGAGTTTATAGTTTCCATAAAATTTCAGTAATTATTTCTTTAAGTATGTATTCTGCCTTCCTCCTGTGTGTTCTCCTTCTAGTGCTTCAATTACATATATGTTTTATTACTTAATATTTCCCCCCATCCCCCACCTCCAATTGCCTGTTTATGTATCATTTGTCTTTTTATTTATTTTAGATAGTTTTGATCGTTGTATCTTCAAGTTCACTGATCTTTTATTCTGTAGTGTTTAATTTGTTATATCCCCAGTGTTTAGAAAAAGTTCTGAGGGAGAAATTGGCCCTGGGCTTGAAGCCTCCCACACCTCTGTCAAAATCCCTGAGTCTCCATGCATAATAGCCTTCCACAGGGCTTGTCACCAACCTTTGATCTAGCTTCTCAGTTTTCTGCCCAGGCCCAGAATTAGCATATGCTTCCAGGATAGAAATGGATACAGAGGCCAGCTCACTATTCTGTCTTTGTCATTTGTTGTTGTCTCAATGAGTCTCTACTGCCTTCAAACAGATAATTTCTGTATTTTAACTAGAAATTCTCATTTTTCTAGGGAAGAGTACAGCCCCACTGTATTCCATTCCACTGGAATCAGAGCTCTCTAAGATGGTTTATTATTTAGGTTAAAAAATCATCAGCATAGACTTCCATGGTCTGACCTCAACCTACATCCCAAACATATCTCAATTACATGCCTGTGTGTACTTAACGACTTAGTCCTAACTTCCTGATTGATCAGAATATACTCCCAGTGATCCTGCCTGGAATCCCTTAATCTCTTATAGAGATATCTAATTCACTCAGTTCTATAGTTATATGTTCCTTGAAGTGAAAGACCATGGCTTGTTTATCTTTGGATGTCAACCCCTCCCCCAGGTCTCATAGCTCAAGACTTTACACATAGTAAGAACCCAATAAATATTTGATGGTTATAGTTGGATAGCCTTTATTTAGTATTTTGACACCCCTGTGCCCTTTCTTTCTATGCCCTCCTAATCTAGGAAATTCAGTTCTAGATAATTCTTTTATCGGGTAGTTTTTGTTTTTGTATTTTTCTGTGAAAGCATCGAATTTTCAGCTCGCTGACCTTCAGGTTAGCACCACTGAACCAGATAAACAGAAAATCCAGTATCTAAATGAATTTTATTCACTGAAGAAGCTGGAGGAATTGAAAATCTTTATCTTTCACATATTCTGATTTAATGACTGAATATAGTTTAGAATTTAACATTCAGATACATTGTTCTTTAAAATGTCCCAGGACCCCAGATGGCTGTTTCTTATCAGTCAATAAAAATAGACTACCTTATCATCACTTTTATCTATTTTTTCTTTTATGAGTTTTTATTACACAGCCAGACAATATATTTGCTGGTGGAAAGTCTACCATTAAGGCCATGTAAAACATTTAACTTGAAACAAACTAGGTTCCAGGAAAGTTGTTTTATCAATATCATGATTTCTGAATCAATTTAACAAAAGGGCATCAAGAAAAAAAAATGCAATGGTAACAATCATTACTTCTTAAGGACTTCTTATGTTGGCATCAATGTTCTAAGCATTTATCTATATTATATTTCATTTAATATTCATAACTTCATGAGGTAAGCTCTATTATCCCCATTTTATGTCTGAGGATTGGAAACATTAAGTAGTTTTCCCAAGACCAAACAGCTAGCAAGTTTCAGGATGAGGATTTTACCAAATTTTGTCTGGATTCCAAAGCCTATATACTTAACACTAGGGGTTATTAGCTCTCCACCAAAATATGGAAAGTCAGCAACAGTGACTTATTAGGGAAGCCACACTGAAATAACACAGGGTGAACATATGTGACCTAAAGGGTTGACCTTGTTTAGGCTAAGGGAATATATATTAATAATTAGATTACATGATAGCATTCTACTTTAAAAAGTGCATGAATTGAAACATTTTCATAAAACTATTATCCCAAAAAATGTCTGTCATTAAGAAGTAATATAAGTCATATGTATAATAAGTATTCCAAGAGAAGCTTAAAGTATATATATTTCAACTCCTGAGAATACCGTGCCTTGATGCTTGGGACATCATCTCATGAGAAAATGAAGCATTAGCCATTCTCAGTGGACATAAGGAATACAACTGGAGAAATCAAGATTAGATCAAGATAAATACACCCAGCAACTAAAACACCGTGAAGTCAGTAAGAGACATTGTTCATAAATATATGAAAAAGTACCGCAAGGGAAAGATGAAAGACCCCTTTACAGTACAAAACAGCAAAGACTAACAGTGATACATTATACTCAAAAATATTTAACAGGAAATTATCAGTGAGCTACTAAATGCCAGGCATAGACCATGGTATTTAAAATTATGATCATTTAATACAGGAGCCAATGTGGTAAATATTTTTCAACATATATACTATATATAAATATATGTGTGTGTGTGTATGGGTGTTGTAATTGTGCTCTGCGTACTTGTGAACAATGTACAAATATATTGTCCATATATGGAAAGTAACATTTTGTCTTTCAGAAGATGCCTCTAAATATGGAATATTTTATGGGAAATGGTACATAAAAAGGAGTAAGTGACTGGATTGCCATTTCTATCACTTTCGACCTGCTATTTCCATCACTTTTCTACTCTAATTTTTCTTCACATGATAAGGTAGACATCTCCACTTTCCAGACTAGGTCAAATCCTTTTGCTGTAGGCTCTTCTTTTAACCTAATTTCCATTGTCATAGCACTGACTGAACTATTTTAATATGAAAAGAACTGTGTCTTATGTCACATTATTCAGTATGTAGGGAGTAGTTATATATTACTCATAGCCTCAAAGTGAAATGAATTCCAGGCACTCAATAAATATTGTATTTGAACTATATGTTCTCTCAATCAGTAGCTTTCCTCAGGGTATTTAACAAAGGCTTATATACCAACCTGGTTTATTATTGGGTCACCCTTCCCCAGTATTTGCATTGTTACTATTATTGTTTATATGAAATAAAAAAGCTTATGCTCAACTTAAATTTTTCTTATCATAAAGAGTAGATAGTAATGTTTAAGGGTCCAAGAGAACCTTCCCCAAGCTCTTAAAGAAAACAACATAGAGGGCAACATACTCTGCATAAGATGTATAAACAGCATATTATACCACAAATCTTAACCAATAATTCTTTGAAGCATTCTGAATTTTCCAGTTTAGCCTTAATCCATTTATTTAAAAAGAAAGAAGAAAAACTTCAAAGCAACCCTGATTCAGTAAGCCAAAGTAATTATTCTGAGGATGGATTAGAAACCATTACAACAATTCATTTTAAAAACATTTCAAATAATCATTAATTTGAATTACCCATTTTTTAATTACTATTTCAAAAATGAGTTATATTTTTCTCAGAATCATGTTCAGTCATCTGTGATTCTTAACCTTTGAGCTATCCTATACTTTTTCTAGCAAATATTTATTTGGTAGCTAACACTTAATGGCCCTAAAGAAGATATTGATCTATTTAAAAGTCTGAATAAATTCCTTCGTAATGTAAATACCAATTTTTATCCTTTATTACATAGTGAATGCACATGGATATTAAACAAACATCCATGTAGGGCCATGTCGCTGTTTAACATGAGAATCCTGAAGTATACTTACTGGTATGTGTTGGGGATTGAATCTTAACCCCCCACAAAAGGTATGTTTAGGTTCCAAGCTCTGCTCCTGTGGTGGGTGTGTACCCGTTTGTAAATCGGATCTTTGAAGATGTTTTTAGTTAAGTTGTGCCCAAACTGAATGTGGGTTGGCCTTAATACAATATGGCTGAAATCCTTATAATGATGCCATGTGCATTGCCATGTGACAGAAAAGCCAAAGAACCCCAAAGGTTCTTGGCCAGCCAGAAGATACTGACCCTGGAAGGAGGCAAGCTTTCTAGCCTCTGAAACCATGAGCCAATAAATTCCTGTTTTTAAGCCAACCCACTGTATAGTGTTTGTTTTAGCAGATAGGAAACTTAAAACAGTACATGTCCTTTTGAACATTCTTACGGATCTGTCACTTAACTTTATGTCAGTCTGTGTCTTGAACTTTCAAGTCCTGGCAACCAGATATCAGTGCCATCATATACATTATTTAGTTCTTCATTAAGATTCAATCTTTCCTTTTTAGCAAATATCTACCATCTAAACCTACTGGGGGAATGAGAGCCATTCATAAGGAACTAATAGATAAAATTAAAAGAGTTTCCTTGAATATATCAGTCAAAAGCTCTCTATGCTCAGAGATATGGATACTTTGATGTATTTGGAACCTTAACTAGAAGAGTCAGTCTTCCATTTTACATTTCTGAAACTAAATAATGTCCTGGCAGTCAAGCAGATAAAAACATAAAAGCTTAAACAGAAAACATCTTCAATTTAGAACCTCATCTTTGAATGTCAAAGCAAGTATACCTTTCTAATCATGTAGTTCAGATATGAATCTTTATAACTTTTTATTTTGAAATACTTTGAAACTTACAGGAGACTTACAAAAATAATACAGATCCCATAGAGAGACATACCCTTACTCCCCCAGACACCCAGCTCCATCAGTTTTAACATTCTGCCACATTTGATGTATCATTCCTTTCCTTCCTCCTTCTCTCCATCAGCCATCTGTCTATCCATCTATCTATTTATCAACCCATTTTCTGAACAACTTGAGTGTAGGTTGTATTCATTATTTTCCTTGAGCACTTATTACTGTCATTTACATTTCCTAAGATCAGTGATAATCACTTAAGTAAACCACCTAAAATGCAGTTATCAACTTCAAGAAATTTAACATTGATATAAAGCTTACAGTCTATATTCCAATTTTTCATATGTCCCTTTGAGCCTTTTCTCCTCTCTTGCTAGGCCCCATCCAAATGTATTGCATTTAATTGGCATTGTCCCTTTTGTTGCTTTCCTTTTTTGATTGTGGGATCATATATGCAACATAAACTTTCCCATCCCAACCTCTCCCAAACAAACCATTCAGTGGGATTAATAACATTCACAATGTTGCAATACCCTCACCACCTTTTATTACTAAAAGTTTTCAGTCTCCCCAAACATAAATCTAATACCCATTATGCATTAACTACCCATTCTTTCTGCCTCTTGCATTGCTAACCTCTAATCTAATTCTGTCTCTATAAACTTGCATATTCTCTGATATTCTCTTTGTAGTTACCCTGGGGCTTAAATTTAACATCCTAAATCCATAACAATGTTTTTTGCTTTGTAACCAACTTAACTTAATGTTACACACAAACTGTTTTCCTTTATCCTTCCATACTATGTAGTTTTTATGTAGTTTTTGACACAAAGTACATGTTTAAACATTTTTATTCCAAAACCACTGATTTATCATTACATTTTATGTCTTTGCCTTTTTGATCCTTTACAAAGTCAAAAGTAGAGTTACAAACCAAAAATATAATAGTACTGGCATTTATACTTACCCATGTCATTACCTTCAGTGGAGATCTTTATTTCTTCATGGAGCTTTGATCTATTGTCTATTAACTTTTCTTTTCAACCTGCAGAACTCTCCTTAGCATCTCCTGGAGGGCCAGTCTAGTAGTGACAAACTCCCACAGCATTTGTTTATCTTGGAATGTCTTAATCTCTCCCTCATTTTTTAAAGACCACTTTTGCAGGTATAGAATTCTTGGCTGGCTTTCAGTATTTTAAATGGCATCCCTCTGCTTTCTTGCTTTTATGGTTTCCAATGAAAAATCTGCTGTTACTTTATCGTGGCTCCCTTATACATGACATGTTGCTTCTCTCTTACGGCTTTCAGAATTCTCTTTTTATCCTTGGCACTCAACAGTTTGTTTATAATATAACATGGTGTGGGTCTGTTTGGGTTATCCTATTTGTTGTTTGTTGAGTGACGTGGATATTATATTCATGTTTTTCATTAAATATGGGAAGTTTCAGCCATTATTTCTTTGAAAGGTCTTTCTGCCCCTTTCACTCTTCTCCTTCTAGGACTCCCACAATGAATGGCATGCTTGATGGTGTTCTACCAGTTCTTCAGGCTCTATTCATCTTTTTAATTCATTCTTTCTTCTTTCTGCTCCTCAGATTGGATGATTTCTGTTGTCTTATCTTCAAGTTCACTGATGCTTTCTTCTGCCAGCTCCAGTCTACTATTGATTCCCTCTATGGAATTTTAAATTTCTATTACTGTGCTCTTTGGTTCCTTTTCACAATTTCCATCTCTATGGTCATCTGTCATTTTCTTGGTTTATTTTAGTTCTTTGTCCATGTTTTTCTTTAGGTATCTGAGCATATTTAGGACCATTTTTTAAAGGTCTTCATCTGTTATATCCCGGGTCTAGACCTCCTCATTGATGGTATGTTTCTAATGTTTTAATTGTATTGTTACCTGGGCCATCACTTCCTATTTCTTTGTATGTTTTGTAAGCTTTTGTTGAAACCTGGGC
>PVKH010024449.1:0-13625 GCA_004027955.1 Chaetophractus vellerosus
TAAAAAATTCTCCTATAAATTACTAAACAGCTGGATTTTGAATCTGGCCAACAACTTCCTTAATTATCCCTTGCAGCAGGGGAAAGAGACCTGTTAACTAAGCTTTATCCATAGATCTGCTTTTGAAGCTTCTGAAATTTAAATGAATGGAATTACTTTCTGTAATTCTTGTGATTTAACTCTGTGCAGCCTTGCAACCTGCCATAGGCACTGGGGTGGAGGCAGGGAGGAGTGATTAAATAAAAACAGTTCTATTTTTGGCATGCCTTAATGGCAACTTTGCCTAAGAAATATTTTTCATGCAATGCCTTTTCTGCTCAGTGTCATTGTAAGTGTTTTTAATTTCAAAGAGGGGCTGTGGCACGTGATGTTAATCAATGAGAGTCTGGCATGCTTTTCTATGGATGTGGCTCATTATTTATATTTACCAGTGACAGAGATGAGTTCTTAAGCCCAGGCAATATTATCATTCATGCCTGGTTAATAAAGGAAGAAACAAATGCCTTAGGAAATTTATTCTGATGCTGGAGAGAGAGAGAAGGACCTGTGTTAGGTTGTTGGGATATTTCATTGTCCCCAAGGCCCTGCCTGTGAGTCACAGGACAGAAATTTGAGGCAGGGAAGGCAGAACAGCATAGTCATCTGGTCTAAAATAAATAAATAAGTTTTGCCTAAAACTACTGGATAATGGTATTTATGTATTCCTTGCTTGCGGGTTTCTGCAAGGCTTTCTGTTATGTATGCATGGGATGTAGCAGGCAATGCCAGCGTTTTTGTTCCTCTGAATTCCTGTCATTGGACACTGCCAGGATTTAGGGTGGGGTCAGCCCAGGGCCATTTTAGCCCCAGTGAAGGTCCATTTTATTAAAGGCCGGCCTGTCCCTTGCCTGTTTTTTACTGCTGCCTAATACAACACTTTCTTTATCTCTTTTTGGCTCTGCCTCAAAGAAAGCAGGGAAACTTGCTGCTGCTTTGATTCTAGTTTCTATCTCCAGCCTGGTCTGGTAAGGTTTAGGGGTTCGAAATGGGGAAGACCTAGAGCACAGTATTTAGGATTAAATTTCATATCATTTCATACTTCAGGTATTAAAACAATAACAGTGATGATGCTGGTGATATTTCTGATCTACCCTCGTTGAGTTGTTTTTCCCACGTCCTTCTGAAGAGGAGCTGTGCTGTGTCATTCACACTCTCCCTCCTCCTTCCCGAGATGACGAAGTCTGTGAGAGAGCTGACAGAGGCGCCAAGTGAAGACTGTGAGCATGGAGTGGTGTTTCCCTGGGAAAACTAGCTGATAACTTGGGAATGTGAAGCTCTGATTTTATCTCAATTCGTACCATGTTCTCACTAACTTATCTGACCCTGATAGTCACTAAGCTAAAAGGCTGGGTCAACTGGAAGCAGGGCTGGCTTCTTGGACATGTGACCTCTATAGTCACACAGGAACCCGGGTTTAGAAGGGTCCGGTCCGGGGCTTAATTTAACACTCTGCTCTCGCTGTCTTGAAATTCTTAATACTTTTTGAACCAGGGGCCTTACATTTTCATTCTGCCCTGGGCACTGCAAACTCTAGCTGGTCCTGGCTGTAATACCGGATCTTCGAGCATCCCCCAGTAAGACAAAAGATTGTAGAGAGAATTAATCATATAGGCTCCCCCAGTGGTATTCCAAAACTTTTTCAGGGGATTAAAGGATGCACAGGAGGTAAATCCTGGGCTGTGTCACAGTGCAGGAGCTGCGCTCGACGCTTCTGCGGAAAGGGCGGTGGTAGCCTTGGCCATGACCGCCCCAGCAGCGGGCTGTTCAGAGAAGAGGGTGATTGGCAGTGGCAGATGCAGCTGTGAGGTCAAGTAGAGCGACTATAAAGACGCTTTTGAATATGCTCTTGGAGAGGTAATTGGAGACCTGGAGAAGCTGTAGAGGAGAAAGGTAAAAGCTGGCTGGAACTGAGAGGAGAACTCCAAAAGCAGAACTGGAGAGAGCACGAAAGAGAGCATGTGTGAGGGAATTTAGAGTGGATGAAAGCTGGCGGGGGTGAAGATTTGCGGACGGGGTGGCCTGTGCCTGCCTGACGACCATTAGAAGGGAGCAAGGGCAGAGAGGAGCGAAGGTGAGAAAATGACCCAGAAAAACGGGGTTGCGAAGAGGAGACGCTTCTTGTTAGGTGGAATGGGAAATGGATATGGTGGAGGATCCAGCACGAATCTCGTGGCCTCTGCCTCCTTGCCACCTCCACTTCCCCCATATGCAAGACCCCGAGCAGTAAAGGAGCAAAGGAGAGGAAGGTATCGAGCAAAGTTTCTGAAAATGTGGTCTAGGCATATTTGCATTTGAATCACCTTATGGGGCTTGTTAAAAAATGCATTTTCCTGGATCCCCCCTTGGGCCTCCACTGTCAGAATTCCTCAGGACCCTGGGGGTGGAAGGGCAGAAATCTGCATTTTAAACTAGAGTTTCCAGGTAATCTTGATAATATCAAACATTTGAAACCCAAGAAGGTGGAGGCATATAGCCACGCGGGGTGCAGCTAAGGCAGATTCTGGAACCTGCACTGTATGGCACAGTGACACCGACCCACAGATGATTGTAATGCTTGTCACCAAGTGAGGGTCCTTCCAGGAAAGTCCCCAAAGAACGTCACATACCAGTTACCTCACAGTTCCTGTATGTTTTAGACAGCAGTCCTTCTCAGACATTATTGAACAAAAAAAAGTCACCTGGGAGTGCAGATTCTGATTCAGTAGGTCTGGAGTAAGGCCAGAGAGTCTGCTTCTCTAACAAGCTCTCAGGTGATGGCCAATGCTGCTGGTCCCAGGACCATACTCTAAGTAGCAAGGTTTTATAGGATGAGTAGCTCGTAGTTCTCTTCCATATTCTGCTCCATCCCTTTCCAGGTTAAAAATTTTTTTTTTAATTAGAGAAGTTGTATGTTTATAGAAAAATCATGCAGGGAGTACAGAGTTCCCATCTACCTTGCATTATCAAGGTACCTTTGTTACAATTGATGAAATATTTTTATTATAGTTATATTATTAACTACAGTTTGCATTAGAGTTCACTCTTTGGGTTGTACAGTTCTATTCTGATAAAATAAATGCAACCTAAAATTAAACACTTTAGCCACTTTCAAGTATATATTCACTGGTGTTAAATGCATTCACGATGTGCTACCATCAACTACCTTCCGTTCCCAAACTTTTCTATCACTCCAGGCATTCTCCTTTCCAGTATTTGGTAGTCTCACCGTTCTCCTTTAAACATGAGAAGAGACAAATGATCTATCTGTGCTTAACTTAGCTTTCATTTTCCTGCTTCTCATCAGCCTGATGTCTCCAAACCTACCTCACATTGGTGAAGGACTGAGCTGAGGAATGGGCATCCCCACACACAGGTTTCTACCATTTTCTTGGCACTGTACTGACAATGTCTTGCGCACAAGGCACACTGCATTACAGAAAGAGAAGAACATGAACAGCGCTCCCGACCATGCTGGTGAGAAGCAGGCTTTCTCCCCGCTGGACTCGCATGACTGCAGAAGTCCCCAAAGCGTGCCATCAGGCAGGTTTGGCGCCCCATGCATGCTGCCATTTGCAGAGTTGAGTTCACACGCTCCCACCGCCCCAGCACTCCCACCCAACTCCCCAAATTCCCACCTCCCTTGCATTAGCAATTGTTAAGTGAAAAGGAGCCAATTGCTGGAACCCCTGACTTGGAACAAAAACTATCATATTTTTTTCTGTTTGTATTTAGGATGTGGAAACATTTACTGCTTATAGAGTTTACATTCTAAATGTAGATGTCTTCATTTTGATACTAGGCAAGTGAATTGAGCGGATTATCTTTCTGAAAATAAAGTGTTGGAATTGTAACAAGTGTTTTACAATAGTAAGTAATATTTGAGAATGGGAAAAATGGTTATTATTAAACATATTCCTAGGTTTTGCCTATCAGTAAAACCTTCCATTTATCCCTCATGTTCACCCTCCAACCACCACCCAATTTCCCTCCTTTTCATACCCAAACTCTTAGAATGATCTATTCCTACTGCAGAGGCAACTTCATGCCCACTTTCTCCTTAAGTGCCTGGAGTGGGCTTCTGTTTGCCACAATTTTACTGGAATAGCACTTTTCAGGGCATCAGCAATCTCTCAGTCACTGGATCTAATGGCTTCTCAGCCTCATTTTGCTTTCCCCCTCTGAGGCCTGTGATGCTATTAACCTCACACTTTCTTCCCTCGGCTTCCTGACAATTCGAGTATGCGGATTCACTTACCTGTCTCACCCTGTCTAAATCTTTTCCTTTTATTCCACCCTCCCCAACTACACATGCCAAGGCAGAGACCTGTGTCCAGGGCTAATCTTTGTCTACCCTCTCTCCTGTGGAGACCTCACCTACTTATGTGGCTTTCATTATTTCTATTAGGCAAAACAGTTACCAATTCCATAACCTCTAGTGCCGTCTCCTTTCTGCCCTTCTAGCCCCACTTCTTTAAGTGCTTGCTCCACTTTTCGATGGTTACCTCCAAACTCTTCCTTCCACCCAACTTCTCTATTGCTATTTGTAGCAAATATAAATATGCAACCATGAACTTAGTGGGTCAGGAAATATTACATTTCAGACAAACACAAAGGATAGTATAACATCTCTGTACTCATCACTTAGTTTTGACAGATCTTAACATTCTTCTAAAGTTTCTTTAGATTTTTAAAAAATAAATCATTACAGATACACTTGAGGCTTCTATGACCCTTTCTTAATCCAATTTCCCTTACCTCCCTTTCCCCCAAATGTAATCACTATCCTGACGTTAATGGTTGTCAATTTCAAACTCACTTTGCATATATGCCTAAAAATAATATATAGTATACTTTTGCATTTTGGAACTCTTTATATACATGGAAATTTCCTCCTGAAATGTGTTCTTTATATTAAACATTGTGTTTTTTTGAAATCTGTCCAAGTTGCTTTAGTTCATTCATTTAGCAGTCTGCTTTGTGACTATACCACAATGTATTTAAACTTTCTCCCCCTGGATTTTAAGCTGTTTCCAATTTTCCACTCTTACAAACAAGGCTTCCCTTCAATATCTTACACCTATCTCCTTGGGCCTATATGTGGGAGCTTTTCTAGGGTATATACCTAAGGGATTTCTGGGAATCTTCAGCTTCACTAAATATGGCCAAATTGCTACCCAAAGTAGTTTATACTCACAAAGCCATTAGCATGTCTATTGTGTGCATCCTTACCACACTTGGTTCTACCACCCTTTTCATTGTGAGGCATGGGAATTTTTAACTCTTCCAGTGTCTCTGAACCTGGCTTCTGGTTTCTCTAGGTATGCCTTGCAGCCAACCTTTCCTAAGCCAGCCATCTTTCTGGAGGGCAGCCTCTGAGCCAAAATGGGTTCACACTTCCCATGGGACCCTTTTCCCAGTCTTTTGGAATCCACCCCTGCTGCCCTCTCTCTCCCTGACCTTGAAATAATTCCTTTCTCTGTTATTACTGCTCATCATTCTGAAATAGACAACACCATCTTTCTGTGAATTTTGGCTTTAAATGAAAGACAACTAGAAAGGATAGCTCCACAGACAAAAATCCTTCAAGCAAAGAAATACAAAAGGCCCGCCTACTTTTGTGGAATGACTGAAGGGTGGGGAGAGTATTTAGGAAAGACTTAGAGAACAGAAGGCAAATTGATATCTCAAAAATTGTCCTGCCTCATGTAAATAGTACTGTTCTCTTATCTTCCAGACTCCAAACCTTATGTTTTTCATTGATATCTGTTTATATAGTTCTGGCATTCAGTTGTTACTTTCTGTCAATTCTTCCTTCAAAATGCCTTTCATAGTATGTGCCATTTACTCCAACTCTAGACCTTTTATCTGACCATTAGCTCATGGCTCACATCTCCTTCCCCTCCCTACTCCATGTTCTTCCCCATCATTTCTGCAAATGAGCATCAGAGTAATTTTCTTAAAAGGCAACTTGGAGCATATTGGTGTCCTACTTGAGGTTTTTAAAGATTCACTTCGCCTATATGATCTGGTTCATGTTTATTAACCTGACAGTCAAGGGCCTTTACAATTCGGTCCTACCTAGACTTCCCTCCCTGTATGACAAAGCCTCTGCTCTGGCCAACGTGGTCTACTTCTTCCTCCAAATATCTTTATCACTTTTCAGCTTCTTATCCTCCTTGACTGATACTTCCCAAACTTTCAGGTTTAGCTCTGGCCCTTTCTGTTCCACCCAGCCTTTCTAATATTAGGCCACAGCTATCTTTTCCCTTTCAGATCTCAAGCTATGTGTTATATCCACACCAAACATTTGGGCAGTTATCCCTAGCTTGCTTTATGATAGTTTTATTTTGCTATTTCACTTTTCACATAGATAAATATTTCCCTCTCCACTTAAGCTCTTGCTCCCCTAAAGTATGCTGCATAGAACATTAGTCCCTCCAGCTGCTCAAACTGAAAAGCTAACTGTGGTCAGATAATTTGAAGAACTGCTGCATACCATGTCCCCTCTAGGAGATGCACATTGCACATTAGTACTTCAAAAGATCTAAAAAGTCCTGTACCTATGAAACTTGGCTTAACTTTTTGATTCTTAATCAAGAAAACCCTTTTTTTTTTTTTGCCTTGTAGCAATATTAATATTCTGCAGAATTTAATACTCCTCAGAGGATACTTTGGGAAGCATGGGTTTAGATGGTAAACCCTTTTCCCATCATTGTATCTTACGTGGCACTTAGCCCAGTACCCTGGCACCTAGTAGATGCTCTGCAAGACTTGGAAAATTTGGTGAATAATCGATGTTTCAGTCACTTACTGATCTAATCTTGTCTAAGAGTTTCTTTCCATCAAGTCTTATAATGCTGTAAAACATAAAACACATAAATAACCTTGCTTCCATTTCTTATTAAATTTATTGGCAATCGACTCTGAAACAAATTGGATTTCTAAGTCCTCTATGTGCTTCCGTGTCTATATGAGAAAGAGTCTGTGTGCATACACAGTGGGAACATAAGAAATTCACAGAATTTTCCACTTTCAGTACACCATACCTAGGGTTTGCTTTTTGTCATTTAAATGCCCACCTAATCATTTTATTTCACTTAGATCAGAGAAAAGCTCAGGAGCTGACTGGACTCCCTGAAAAGGAACTGACTCAGAACATTTATGCAGATTGATCATACTTCCGGGTCCATCTTTTTTACATTTGTGGGTTTGGATGTACTTTTACCAGCATGTTGGACAGAAAAGCTGGTGGTTTGAATCTGAATCCAAGATAGCAAAAGAAAAATAACTACAATTAGTTTAACAGCCAAAGTTGTGGTAGAGTTACTAGTGACTTGAAGCCAAAGTTTGAACTTGGGATTCAAAAGTAATAGGTTTTAAATAGGATTGACAATGTTAATGATTTTTTCTTGTTAGGCCTTTTTTCCTGAAATTGCTTTTGATGGGCAGTATAAATATATGTAATACATACAACACATTATATATAATTGCATTATACAATACATATGATTTATCTATAAACAAAAAATCCAAAAGATATAAAATGGTATAGAGCAAAAAAGCTAGTTTCCCTCCTACCTTGGTCTCCCACCCAGCCAGCCCTCCCCAAAGGCTTTAAATCCTCTTTTAAAACATGCTTTTCGGGCCCAGCTAGATAGCTCAGTGGATAAAGAGCTCGCTGGGGTACCACATGGGAGGCCCCGGGCCCGGTTCCCGGGGACCTCTCCGAGCGGGCAGAGGGCCCTGAGAAAGGCATGCCGCCATGGGCGGGGCAGAGCCGCAGTGGGCAAGGCAAAAAGAGCCGCCACGGGCAGGGCGGATCCCCCACGGGCATGGCAAAGTCACCGGTGAAAAGCGGAGCTGCTGCCTGCAAAGCGGAAGCCGGCAGCCCGCAAAAACATGGAGCAGCCTGTGAAAACGGAATGGAGCCACCCTCGAATGGAGCGAGCCGCCGCCGCCGAGGGCCAACTCGGTGCGTCCCCGCAAAGACGGGGGAGACAAGTAGCAGACATAGAAAGACACAGAAGAAAGGATACCCAGAAAGGGGGGGAATATGTGATAAATAAAAAATAAATCTTTAAAAAAACAAACAAACAAACAAAAAAACATGCTTTTCCTGCCTTCCAGAGAGAGTCTACGTATACAGAATCCCAAATGTTTTTATATGATTTCTCCTTCTTAACCTTGCCTTTTCTACCTACATATTGAAGTGTGTTCCTTTCATATTGGTCTGCCACTCTCTAATGACCTCAGTGTATTCCATCCTTTGATGTGCATCATTTATTTTATTTCTGTATTGGACATTTAATTTATTTCAAATCCTCTGCTATTATAAATGACGCTGCAATGAATACTCTTATATCTGTGTGTGTCCTTTCACAAGTGTGAATAAAACTGTATAATTGATTCTTAGGTTTAGAAAATATGGGGTCAAGAGATATATACATTTTGAATTTTAATGGATCCTACCAATTTTCTCTCCTTAGCTGTTACACTAATTTACAACTCCACCACCAAGGCATGATAGCACCCATTTCCCAATATCTTTGTCTACAAAGCATATCATCTAAATTTTTAATCTTTTCTAAAATTATAGATGAAAAACGTTGCTACAATTTAGACTTTTCACATAAGTGAAGTAATTTTTAATAGGTAAAAACCTAGAATATTTTCTTATCTATGAATTGCGCACATTCTTTGTTCATGCTCCATTGGGATATTGCATTATCGATTCATGGGAACTCTTTATATACTGTCTGTGATATATGTTGAAATCATTGGCTTTAATCACCAGTGCTTGTTCTGAAAGAAACTTTAGATCATGATCTTTCCCAAAGCATCATTCTCTGCAACCCTGACATTTTTGAGATATAAATTAGAGAATACTTCAGAGAAGACCTATTTCCTTCCTTCTTCTTCAGCTTTATAGATTTTTTCCCACCAAAACAACACCAAACTTACTCATCAGTACATTCTGTATCATCTATCCAAACTCAGCCAGTGGATTTAAAAGGATTTTTTTAAAACTCTACACTCCCATGACTTGTTTATGTTCTAGTAGAAGTAGACTGCATATCTGCCAAGGCTGGTAGGATCCATTAAGGGAACAGTCCTACCTTTCCCTCTAGACCAGAAGTTACACATTGGCCACCCAAGGACCAAGTGCAGCCCATAGGCATATTTTACTTGGCTAACATGGTATTTAGAAAATTGAATTAGTTGCCCACATTAAAGACATAGGATAATTTTATGGGAATATCTAGATTTCTGGCTTCTCTTTAAAAATGGGAAGGGCTGGCAAGACTGCATTTCCACATGACAACAATTGGCTGGAGCTGGTTGGTATCTATCCTTTCATAGACCATGTGCTTCCATGTTCTTAAATCAAGGATGCTTCTTTTACTTATGTCACCTGCCAGGCTCCTGGAGGTGTTTATCTTTGTAACCTCTGACCAGTGCTCTCAGAGTTATCCTCTTTCTCTCTCCCTTCAGTCAGAAGGGGAAAAAATGGCTCTAAAAGTCTTCTCACACTCAGACTCAGGTCTTTTCCACCTCTCACCCTGGACTTCCTGCCTTTTCTTCTTTGAACACCTCTTTTCCTTGCATCTCATTGAGCTGCAAGTCTGTTTCCTATATGCTTTCCCAAAGAGTCTGGAATGACAAAAGTCTTCTCTACCTGGGTATGAATTTTAAAATACAGTTAAAACGACTTCAATGAATTTTTGAGAAAGATGAATAAAATCGCATTTCTGAGGCTTCCTTTGAGCACTAATGGTCACTTTAACATGAAAATGTTTTCTAGGATAGTTTGCTCTTTTCCATCCCTACCACTTATCTTTTAGTTCAAGTCCTTGTCACCAGTCACCTGAAACTATTGCCTTAGTCACATTACTTTCCTCCCTTTTGCCAGTCTCTATTCTTCAATTCTGTTATCCTCAGGGCCATGAGACATAATTGTCTGAAGTGTAAATCTGATTGCATCGACCCCTATCCTGCTTAGTAACCTTCAGTCACTCCCTATTGATCAGAGGAAACATCTTGTTGCAAGTAATGGATCTTAAGACTTAATTTCCAACCAATCTGGGTCTACCTTGTAGCCTACGTACATCAGACTGTTTGCTATTCCGTGAGTACATCAAGAATGTGTATGTCCCCATACGGACGTAAATGATACTCTCTTTAATTGAAATGCTGTATTCCTGCTTTTTACCTAGCATACACATCTGAGATCCAAGGTAGCATCCCCTGCTCTGGGAGGTCTTCCATTTTCATCTACTTAGTCCCTCTCTCTTCTGGATTTCTGTAATATTTAATATAATTATGTAATATTCTTTGTCCCCCATTAGACTTTGAGCTCTTTGAGGTTATGGAACTCATCTTATTTATCATTAGGTCCCTAGGACCTAACAGTGTTGATAAATAGTAGATACTCATTAAATGTCTGGTGAATGAAAAAAGGAGCCATTAACGCCTTAACATGTGTTAATTAGCCAGTAAGTCATTTGGTACCTTATAGAAAATATGTTGGCTTCCCTTTTCAGTCAGTGTAAGCTTGGTCAAGTCACTACCTTTCAGTGATTCTCCAATGACCTCAGTATAAAGACAAAGTCTTTCCTCTACATGGTCTACACAGTCCTTCATAATCTGATCCCTTGTCTATGACTCCAGCTTTAGTTGTTGCCATCCTCCAACTCTTCTCCAACCTTCCTGAAACACTTGAGCTCCATCTCTTTATCCAGTGGCTTCTGGCTGCGAGTTCTAAGCCATGCATTTGGAAAATAGACCCCTGGCTCAGTTGGTAGAAGGAAACCCCCAGAGAAGACAAACCCAAGGGAACTTTTCTTACCCCATAGGTTGGACAAGCTGCCCTCTGAAAGAGAAAAAGGACATCTGGGTAACAAATGATTACCTTGTCCCTAAGAAAAGACTCAGAACATACCACGACAAATCAGACATATGGTCAGAAAGTGCAGAAACACTCCCAGAGATTGGCGCTTGAGTAAACACCTCATATTTTCTCAGTGGTCACTGGCTAGCCAGTTATAAGTGTGTCCAAAATATTGCAAAACATTCCATTATGACAGGGCATCCTGTATTTTAATTTGCTAAACTTACCCCCAAGGGACTCCCAAAGGAAACAGATTGCAGTTTCAGTTCCTTTGAGTGGTCAATTTTAGTCCTTTTTCCTACTTTGAGATTTCCCAGTGATCACTGATTTAATTACATATGGAAACTTTCTGCATGGTCTTTAAGTAGATGGGGGAGAAAGAAGTGAACAGTTCTCAAGGACTTTGGCTAGACTATTCTATAGGCACATTTTCTGTTCTTACAAAATATGGCCATCCAATAAAGAAATTAAGGAGAGAAATGAAGGATCACCAATTCTCCATTAAACCCCCCAGGTTTCACCAGACAGTATTAGGATGTAAACTTGAGGCAGACAAAGGGAGCTCAGATGACAGAAGTGAGGTCTAACTGTCAAAAGAGAATTGTCTTACAACCACCTCTGACACCACAAACTCCTTTGTTGGTTAGTTGGGGGCGGGTTTTTACAGAACTTGTACTGTACTTTCATTTTGAGAAAGTAACTTGCCCTTAGCCAGAGTGAGAATTAGATAAATTACTCTAGTCACATCAGATTTTTAATGACTGAAACTGTCTGCCTAGAGATTTTTGAAACTTTGATGAGTGTAAACGGGAAAAACAGTCACTTAAAAGCTGCAAGCTATCTTCCATCTTGCAGGAAGTCGACTTCAAGTCCTTTTGGAGCAGAACCTCCCCTTATTAGAACCACCTGAAGGGGACCTTTATTTACAGCACAAATGTAAAGCAAGTACCTACCGTTGTTTCTTATGTGAAGTGACCGTTAGCCTGATTGCTATTTAGACTATAAGCTCATTGTCCTGTTTGGAAATATAAATTGTGTTTGCCTAGTCAGGAGTGCTCCTCTGCATACTTTTAGTTCTGAGGGTTGGTTACAGGACCTGAGAATCTCAGTAGAGAAAAGAAGAGCACAAGGCCTGAATCTCATGCTAAAGGAATTGGACAGTGTTTGGTGCAGCTCAAACTGTCCTGGGATCTAGATGCCACATGCACACTGTTATTTAAGATAGAATTATAAAGAATGTACTGACGTGGGACTCAAAGGTAATAAAGTAATTTTTCTGAGGGCTATAGGGCAAAGCTACCCTCTGCTGGTAGGGGTTGGGATTTCTCCTTAAGGAAGGAGAAATTGCCACTGTATGTCATCCCAGGAAGGACCAATTACATGTTAGGATTAGGTTAAACCCCAAATAACAGTGGCTTAAACACATAAAGGTTTATTTTTTTTTCTAAAAGAAAGTCTAGGAATGGGCAACCATAGTTGTTGGGGTAGCTCATTGGTCCCCAAGGACCAAAGATCCCATCTCTTTTTCTGCTCAATTAGCCCTAATGAATGGCTTCCGTTCTCAGGGTCACAGGATGGCTGCTGGCATTCCAGTCATCATAGACACATTGCAGCCAAGAAGAAAAATGGAAGAGGACAAAAAATCATGCGAATGTATGTGTTTTGGGGGTAAGGACTCCCAGCTGATTCTCCCTTTAAATAGCCTTTCTGAAGTTCCTAAACTTCCACAGCTGGGGGAAGCAATGAGAAACTCTTTTACCTGGTTCCTTTGCCACCCTACATAGAATTGGAGGTATTACTATGGAAGCAGAGGAAATGAATATTGGGTGGCAGCAGTGGTCTCTGCCTCTTTGGGAAGCTGACCTGAGACTGGAGGGACAGAGAAGTCCTTACTCTCTTGAACCTTCTGGTGGTGGGTGGAGCCAGGCCCATTCCAGGGACACTGGGATAGCTCTGGTCCTGTTGACTTGCTGCCTCTGCCTGCAGTGGAAGTTACTACCGAGTATGCGCTTTCCTTCCCTTATCCATAAACCTGCCATGAAGTCTTGTTAAACGTCCTCTTGGCTGTGAGAAACTAGGGGGGAGGAGGATAATTCATGCCTGGATCTAGGTGGTATATGGGAGGGCTGTGTCTCTCACAAAGGTTGCAGGATGGTGGCTGTACCTGTAGCCTGGCAGAGGTGGGCAGCGGAGAGCTGCTGGAGGTGACCAGGGCCCCTGGGGTGTTCGGCTGAGGCGGTGGTTTGGTGGCTTGGTACCTGAGAAGGGAACATGTGCAGGTAATAACGAGCAGGTCAGACATACTTCTAAACACGGGTTTAGACGATCACCCATCCAAATTAGTACAGGACTGAAGGGTTTCCTGGGGCAGGAGATTTTCAGAGCTAAAACCGGGAAAGTCCTGGGCAAACCAGAAGAGTTGGTCACAATCATAATACACGCAAGCCGGCACCTTGTGGAGAACCTCAGAAATGCTGGGGGCACTTGCGGGAGGGGTGGCTAAATGCCTGTGATGTGGCAGAGGGGCGCTTATTTTCACTGGTATGAACTGTGGGAAATTAGTTTTTATGATGCCTGAAGTTTATGATTCCACAAACTATTCCTCAGAATAAAATCGCGTCTGCATTAGAGCACAGAAGAGCAACAATAAAACAGGTCAGAACAAACATGGCAATAACTAAATGAAGCAATAAATGAAAAATCGGAATCCCACGGCACT
>PVKH010024450.1:0-13633 GCA_004027955.1 Chaetophractus vellerosus
AAAAACAATAATTCTTCCAAAGTGCCCAATATTTCCCCTCCAGTGCAATTAAATTACCCCCTCTTAAAAAAAATCAAAGCATAGATGTATGCAAATAGTACTTGAATTTTCTGAGTAGAAAAAAAGAAAAACATTAAAGTGGGTACTCAATGTTGATGTGACAAAACATATCTTAAAACTGTTTTCAAGAGATTAAATTGGTATTACATAGGCACTAATGTTTAAAACTTACAACTTTTTCTTCAATTTTGAACCTTACAAAAAAGTATGTATAAGCAGTATAACATGATGTTTTGCCACTTGTGAGATAAACTATCATCGCTTAACCTACTTCGATCACTGGAAAGCATTTTGGTATCCTTACTGGCCTTCTTCACTGCGGAGCCTTCATTTTTCATACTGTTAACCAGTGTTTGGCTCCTCTATGTTTCTCTCCCTGAAGCATCACTTTTCCCCTCCTGTTTAATTGCATAGTAAGCTCTCCTCCTGAGCTTTCTGCTCAGTAAGAAATGTCTCCCCAGGTAATGGACACCGCGCCCAAGGCCGCGTCCCACAATGGCTCCACGCTAACATTATGTCTTTTGGAGGATTTGCTCACAGTGCCCTAACTGCTACAAACACTGGTGGTATTCATAAAAACCTGCAGAAAGAGAAAGTTCAGCAGGATTTCTTTACCTGTTTCCCTACCACAAAACAGTGAGATAAAATAGAATGGGTCATGAGCTGCTTGGCCTGTAATGCAAACGCACAGCTGACCAAGCCAACAGAGAGCCAATCCTCCCCGCCCTGCCCCAGCCACGCAGAGGCTCCGAGACGGAGGGAACACAATTCGGGCAGTCTGCACAGGGAGTTTAATGATCCTCCTTACACGGGTATTGCATACAAACACTCTGAAGCCAGTAATCTAAATGATCAAGGTCTGAATAAAGGGCTACTAAACTGCACACGACGTCCATAAGTTCCCTCCCCATGGCTTACTTATTTACCCCTCAAAGTGAACAGCCATTTTTAAATGGTAAGAAAATGATGTCACAGGTAAAAACTACTGCAATCACTTCCACGAATTTTACATAAACTTCTGAACAGGGATGTTCTTTAACACTTGGGAGAAAAATCACTTTGATAAAAAAGATGTTCCTTAAACCACAATTCACTTTCCTTCTTCAGATTTAAAATTTTAATCAATCTCATGTTGTATTTGAAAATAACCCCTTCCCACAATGGCCAAATCACTGAGATTTCACTCTAATGTTACTATCAAACCCCAAATCTTTAGCTTTGCATTTTATTTTAAATGTTGCAGAAGTACTAAGCCTAAGTGAGGTAAGCCAGGCTCCATGGGGGCCCTCGATGGTCCTGCTTCCTAGTGTTCTCACACTTGTGGAGTCCCCTCCTGTAATTAAATAGGCCACTGGTATGTGGTACCAGGGATCCTGGGACAGCAACAGTGTGTGGCTGCTGAGGCCAGGGCACACAAGACACTGCAGTTTCTCTGGCTCACTCACTATGGAGGAAGCCAGCTTTTGTGTCCTGAAAACACTGAGTCTACCTTATAAAGAGGCCCGTGTGACAAACAATTGAGGCCTCCCACCAACAGCCGTGTGTGAGCTTGGAAGCAGATGCTCCAGCCTCAACGATGCCTTAAGATGTCAGCAGCCTCATCAGCAGCTTGACAAGGGAGCTGAGCAAGAACTCCTCAAATTCCTGACCCACGGGAAACAAGGAAAGTGTTTATCGCTTTAAGCCACTAAGTTTTGGGGTCATTTGTTATGTGGAACTAGAAAACGAATACACCAAGTATTCAAGATAGCTAACTGAAATATATAAATAAAAACTCAGAATTTGCCAGAAATTATATATCAGTTTTATGTTGGTTCTTCAATCATTAATTCCTATTCTTTCTGATCCTCACAGCTCAACTTTTAGTATTCATATAATTATAACACAGCTGTAAATGGATTTAAGTCCTCAAGCGCATGGCTTGCCTCTTGAATATTTGCATCATCTCATAAAATGGATATTTTATCTTGTCATAGCCCAAGTACATATTCAACTAGCAGACATTTTATCTTTTAATGCAGGCATGACTTATTTGAAAATGAAACAAATCGCATAAAGTAATTAGAGGAAAATATAGCTATTATTGAATTTTCACTTCCAAGGGAGATGCTCAAATGATTATACTTCTATTGTCAACTGTTCAAAATCTGTAAAGTATCCTAAAGGAGCCTTACTACTCCGATAAACATTAAAGATGCATATTTATCCATATTTGCAAAAAGATATATTGGAAGGATAATTTAAAGAAACTAGTGTAAAAGGTAGAGGGAAAGGGATAGAAGCAAGACTTCTCTGAACATATCTTATTATATAGTTTCAACTTTGGAGTCAGGTATATGTTTTAAAGATTCAGAAAATTAAGTTTAAAAATTGCCTACACGGCCAAGTTTGAAAATCATTGTAATAAATGGACAATATCTTTGTTTGAATTTTCTGTCTTGACCAATGATAAAGTAAATTTTGAAATGTTTTAGCTATTTTTCTTTTCTTCTTTTGTGAATTATTCATTCATGTCTTTTACAATGTTTCTATGGGTATGTCAGTATTTTTCTTACTGGTTTGAAAATCTTTATTATATGTTATGAAACTTTAAAAAAATTGCCTACAAATTGAAAATAAATGAATGAACCTTACTGCATATCACATTGGAGACATAACCACACAGAAGAAATAATTTCTGGTGGCTTTAGGATGGCTTTTTTTTTTTTGAGGAGGTACTGGGGATTGAACCTGGGACCTCATACATGGGTAGCAGCTGCTCAAATCTCTGAGTTAAACCCATTCCCCTGGGATGGCATTTTGATCACACATCCATAGTGGGTGTATTATTTTAAGAGTGAACAAAAACAAAACAAAACAAAGAAACTGATGATTTGCTTCATTTGGTATTATTTTCAGACTATTTTATAATTTTATATACTTCTTGTGGAATACAGCACTAAGTGATTATCATAATGCTGTTAGAATCAAAGTTTCTAATGTAAAAGAAAAGACATGTAGTAATAAATTCAAAGACATTAAATACTAGCCCTATAAAGTTAAAACTTAATTGGAAATATCAGTATGACCTCATAGTTTTTTTTTTCTTTTCAAAAATACATGTTTCCGGGAAGTGGATATGGCTCAAGTGACTGAGCTCCCCCCTATCACATGGGAGGTCCATGGTTTGGTTCCTGGTGCCTCCTAACGAAGACAGTGAGCTGGAGTGATGGGCAGGCATGGCAAACTGACACAGCAAGATGACACAACAAGAGACACAAGAGGAGGAACGTGATGAGAGACACAACAAAGCAGGGAGCAGAGGTTCCCGGTGTCTCCTGAAGAAGACGAACAAGATAGTGAGCTGATGCAACGAGCAGGTGCAGCAAGCTGACGCAATAAGATGATGCAACAAGAGACACAAGAAGAAAAACATAATGAGAGACACAACAAAAGCAGGGAATGGAGGTGGCTTAAGCGATTAGGTGCCTCCCTCCCACATTGGAGGTCCCAGGTTCAGTTCCGGGTGCCTTCTAAAGAAACAAAGATGACGAACAGACACAGCAAGTGTAAACAACGAGGGGGTGAGGAGAGATCACCACTGGAAGTAACGATGGCATTAGCTCCTTGCACCGAAGACTGGCAAGTGAAAAGAAAGAATTAAGAATTTACTGTGCCTCTCCTGTATGTACTGTATTTCATAGTAACCAAAGGCCCTAGTTAATGAAGAAAAGTTTTTTTTTGAGGTACTGGGGGCCGGGGATTGAACCTGGGACCTCGTATGTGGGAAGCCAGTGCTCAACCACTGAGCCCCATCATCTCTCCTGAGTTTGCTTTTTCGTTTGTTTTGCAAACGAGGCACCAGGAACAGAACCCGGGATCTCCCATGTCGGAAGCAGGTGCTCAACTGCTTGAGCCACATCTGCTCCCTGAAAAGTTCTTTATAGAAAGATTCTAGCTAATAAATGTGAAGGGAATGAGTGAATTTTTTACACCATTTCACTAAGTGTGACAACCAGATATTAGGTGTCTATAAATGCAATGCAATAAGAAGTATACAGCAGAAAAATATTCTTGTAAAAAAAAAAAAGTTGAACTTGAATCCAATCAAGTCTTTAGAGAGAACGAAATGCCTGTTACAGAGATAGAATAATAAATTAATTGACACTATAAGGAAGCAAGCAGACAAATCCTGAAATGAGATACTCTATAGATGATGGGTATATGGGATTTATTATTCTGTTCTCTCTTTTGTTCATGGTTGAAAATGTTTATAATAAAGACTTTAAAAAAATTATTGGTGGGAAGCAGATGTGGCTCAACCAGTTGAGTGCCCACCTACCACATGGGAGGTCCCAGGTTTGGGTCCTGGTGCCTCCTAAATAAGACAAGCTAGATGCTGCACTTGCTGCAACGAGCAGACGCCTAAACGAGCAGATGCCACAAGGCAGCAGACGCTGTAGTTCGCGGGGAGTGGATGTGGCTCAAGTCCTTGGGCACTCGCCTCCCGTGTGGGAGGACCTGGGTTTGGTTCCTGGTGCCTCCTGGAGAAGATGAGCAAATAATGAGCAGAGAGAGGAAAGAACCACCTGGGGGAGGAGGGGATAATAAATAAATAAAATAAATAAGTAAATCTAAAAAAATAAATATTGGTAATATAAAATTTATCCAGAATGATTAAGATCATAAGACATAATAAAGATAGTACAGGGAGCAGATGTGGCTCAAGCGATTGGGTGCCTCCCTCCCACATGGGAGGTCCGGGGTTTGGTTCCTGGTGCCTCTTAAAGAGAAGTTGAGCGGACACAAAGAGCACACAACGAACAGATACAGAGAGCAGACACTGAGCGCAAACAACAAGGGGGGAATAAATAAATAAAATAAAATTTTAAAAATAAATAAATAAAGATAGGGCATATATGTACAATTATATCAAGAGAATATTACTGAGATTTCTTAGGGTAAAATGCACATTAGTCATCTGGCTTGATAAGTCTTTGATTTTATTTTTCCTCTTCACATTTCTCCATTTTCAAATTCTACTCACTCTTTACTTCCCCCAATTGTCCTCTTCTTTTTTTTCCTTTTTATTTTTAAAATTTTTAATTTTTAAAGAAGCTTTAAATAAATAAATGATAAATATTACATAAAAAATATAGGGATTCCTGTATACCCCCCCCCTTTCCCTTTTCTCCCATTAACAAAATCTTTCATTAGTGTGGTACATTTGTTACAATTGAAGAACACATATTGAAGCAATGCCACTAACCATGGTCTGTAGTTTACATTATAGTTTACACTTTGCACTGCACAAGTTTATAGGTTTTGACAAAATGTATAATGGCCTGTATCTGTCATTGCAATGTCATGCAGTACAATTTCAATGTCCCCCAAATTCCCCATGTTATATCTATTCTTCCTTCTCTCTCCCCTCAGAACCTCTGGAGACTACTACCTTTCTATCAATGCTACAAGTTCTTCCATTACTAGTATAACAATGTCTACTTTAGTCCATAGGTGCATTTCCCCCTTATGCTTGTTCACTCCTCAATATTGAGGATTTCCCCCAAGCTGCTTCTAACCCTTTCTAGCTAGAAATAAACACCTTGATTCCAAATGTATTTCTTAAAGCCTTTAACACTTTCTTGATTTTATGATTATTTACATTTAAGTTCATGAACAGAAGAATCAACATCTGATTCAAATTTATCATTTTCACAAATCTATCCCTTAAATTTTTTAAAATTTTATTTTTACAAATAAACACTCCCCCTTCCAAAGCTATCCCCTTTCACATAGTTGTACTATGTATACAATCAATTAATATCTTTTCAAGGCAGATCAACTTAAAAAAAATGTAAATCCATGATACTGTTGTCTGGGGCACTTTCAAGGTTCTTTTCAAAAACCAAATTCTCTGGAGTCAGGACTTCTAAAAGATTTTGTGATTTCAGAAAGACTTCTGCTCTTTTAAGCAAATAAGTGGGTACTTTCAGTAAGGAAAAGGAAAAGCAAAACCAAACAAAATCAAACAATTCTTTCAACATGGATGAAACTGCACTTTCTTTACTCCCAGAGAGGAGGACAAGTGATTACTTAGTAAAAGATGCTTGTATGTGGAAATATGTTAAGTTGCAAGGTAACCATAAAAGATACACCATACTTTTTTTCTCTCTCTTTTTTTAGTGTTATGTAAGATCTCAAGTTATTTGAAAATATTAAGAGCAGTAATATGATAAAGATCAATATTCAGTGAACTTGAACAAGATTGTGATTAAGATTTCTATTTCACTGGAGTGTTACAAAATTTAGTTAGTTACTGAAGTCATGCTTGTAAAGTCCAATATTATCACTTTAAAATTTGAAAACATTTTTGGTGTGTCTTCACCAAAAATTACCATACTTTACATTAATTATCTTCCTTTGTAAGTACCATACACACATACACATACTCATCTTTGTGGGTCAAAATAAGTGACTCTCTCGATGTACACAAGTCATACTTCTGACAATTACAACCCTGTTAGAGTGTCAGTTTAATTATGTACATGTGATAATAATAAAAATGATCTTCTAAAATGAGAGTGAAGAGGATTTTAACAATGAGTTTGGAAAAGAACATGTGCATTTGTTAAACTCTAAAGCATAAGAAAGATAAAAGGATATGTTTTTCTATATTCCAAAGAAATAAATTAGCTACAATAAACATTAATAAAATATTTAATGAACAATCATTTCAGTTTCTTTAGGGTGTAAAGGATTTTTATGAACAAGAAGATTCAATTTTTTTAAAAAAAGCATCCAAGGGCTTTTGAGCCAATGTGTGTGCGTGTGTGTGTGTGTTCATGTGTGTATTTTAGAAAATTTCTAAAATTTTCTCTGAGGCAAGAAAAGACTTGAAATTATTCCAATGACTTTAGATTCACACTCAAAGATAAGCATTCTAAAAGAAAGAAAGAGAAAGAAAAGAAAGAAAAGGTTATTGTAGCTCCTACACATTTAAAGCCCTACTAAATAAAGACTTTATTTGTGAGTTTTAGAGAGCTACTTCAGAATTTGGTCCTCTTAACCCTTCAAAGTTCTTCCTAATATCCTCTAACATCAAAGATGGCTTAGAAGGGCAAGAAAAGTTACAAATTTTAGTCTGGGGGCTGGCTGTATAGTCCAGTGGATAGGGCGCCGGTACACCACATGGGAGGCCCCGGGTTCAGTTCCCGGGGACCTCTCCGAGTGGGCAGACGGCCTTGAGAAAGGCAAGCTGCCGTGGGTGGGGCAAAGCCACCATGGGTAGGGCAAGTCACCCGGGAAACACAGAGCTGAGCCGCTAGCGAATCATGGAGCCGAGCAGCCCGCAAAACATGGAGCTGTACCGCCCACGAAACACGGAGCTGTGCTGCCCACAAAACACGGAGCTGAGCTGCCCGCGAAACGGAATGGAGCCACCTACGAGTGGGGCGAGCCGCCTGCGCAGAGGGCCAACTCGGCATGTCGCTGCAAAAAACGGGGGAAGACAAGAAGCAGACATAGAAGAACACAGAAAAAATGAACACACAGCAAGAGCAAACAGAAGGGGGGCGGGATATGTAATAAAATAAAATAAAATAAAATAAAAAAATAAATAAAATAAAATAAAATAAAAAATAAAATAAAATCATTATGAACTCACAGGTAAAAAAAAAAATTTTTAGTCTGACGGTTATGTCAAGAAAGAAGGAAGGCCAGTCACATTTTTTTTCTTTCGTGGGCTGGTTTTGATTTGACTCCAAGAATAAGACCTCAGAATGAGATTCCTCTTAAAATGCCTTTTGATGGTTTTCTTCCCTCCTCCCTCCCATGTCTGCCCATGTCAGCCACACGGACCCAATGGGAGAGACTTTGTATTGGTAGGTAATCTCTGAAATATTTTAATTTCTATGTTTATTATAAAGAGCACAAATGAGTAGAAGAGCCAAATGCCAGATAATCTGAAAAATTATCCCTTTTTATTTGAGATAATTTTCTTCTTTTAGTTTCTTTTCCTTAAAATTAAATAATGATAATACTTTAAAGTACATGTACCAATTTATAGATATATGCATGGATACAGAAAAATAGCTCATGCTAGAAAGGCCAGAAAAAAGTAGAGGTCATTCAAAAAATTCACTCTCTCAATACATTTTGAAAGCGGTCCAAATATAATGTGTAAGCAAATTTCCTTATATTTATTATAATCCAAATTAAAAAAATGAAAACAATTTTAAAAAGTAGTGAGACATTCTGCCTTATACACTTGGCTTTGAGGGGTCTGATGAGGGAAAAAAAAAGAACACGGCCATTTACCACATAAAATCATGATTTAACTCAATCTGTTTCTCTAATACAGAACCAATAAGTCTAATAGTATTAATGACTCTAAATGCTCTACTGTTTTAGCAGGCCTCACACATCCAAATCTAGATACATCAGTCTTTCTTCAGTTGAGTCAAACATACATTAGAGCTATGCTCAAAACAGGTTAATGCCTAACACTAGCCAGAAGTACTCTTAAAAGTTAATTTACAATAAAAACTAAAACTAAAAATATATGCAGTTAATTTTCACTGTTAGAAAAGAGATTAATCCTAAAGGGAATTAAAAAAGTCTCTGAAATATAATAAACTCTAGAATAATACTGTACTTAAGATGCAGCCCATATTTATAGAAATAAAACCAGATAAGTATGTATCTGGAATCAAAGGGTTTGTACCAAATGCTAAGATATTTTAAAAGAAATTGGCTGGAGATTATAATTCATAGCAGGGTTATTATTATCTGTTTGCAAAAATCCATAGAAACTTGATGTCAGTTTTCAAATATGTACATTCAATGAGGTTATACCAATTTTGTTGTTTCTATCAAAGCTTTAATTTATTATCTTCAATGTATTTCAATGCGAAAACTCTAAGACATATCTTTTCCTTCAAAAAGCTTCCTAATGTTATCAATGATTCATATAAATTGAAATTCCAACCCAAACAATATTAAATTTGGCTAAGCAATTTCATAATGCCTAATATTATACTTCATAAGAACTTGGAAACTGCAAAGAAATTCATGGAAAAAAAATCCACAAATAAATAATGATGCAAATAGATGTTTATAGCACCATGAAACACACACACACACACACACACACACAGACACATTTACTGGCTTTTTACATTCAGTATTCCAGTATTCCAGAAGATCTAGGGAAGGAAGAAGTAGAAAACTTGAAATTCAAACATTTATATTGTCAAATGGACATCTGTTGTGTTTGTGCCTTTATGTAGCATCTATTTCCCCCTTTTCTGCCTTCAGCCGTCTTCCTCCTCCACTTTCAGTCCCTATGGTTTGGGTAAGCTTCACTCTACTCTTAGTTCTAAGACAGGACACAGGAACAGGCAAAGCAGCAGGCCATTTCGCCATGACTACAGTAACTTCAGAAATGTACACATGATCTAAGCTGGGCCAGGAAGACCCTTCTCTGGGACCACTGGGCCTAATTCCTCTGCATTGATAAAGTGGTAGAATGAATATGTGCTTGAATTTGCGACAGGCTGTTCCTGCCACTGTTTGAGTCAAAGCTAAGCTTGATACAACATAGTCTACAAAATGCCTGAGGAAAAAATCTATCTATATGAACAATTACTACAGAACAGGTAACAAATGGGATACTGGAGCTTTTAACAGGCAAAATTTTTATTCTGGCTTTCATCCAAAAATAAGCTTTTAAGTGCAGATCACAAATAATATAGCATTTTAGAAATTCACAAGGGAATTTCAGACACATTTTCAAAAAAGAGGGTGTGCCCTTCAAAGGACCAACCAAGGAGCCTGCTTGGTAACCTTGATTTAACAGCAGCAACACCACCAAGTATATTCACTTTAAAAGCGGTTTTAAACAATTGGATACTTACAAACATATGAATAAATCCACAAGATTTACTGGGTCCCTTTCCCAGATTAATTTGATATGCAAACTCTAAGGCACAAACAATATCATACAAAAAATAATTATGTGTAGTATTATGTTTTATATGGACTAATGTACTAAAGGCAGAAAAATTCACCCGAGACAGAGACAGCCCCAAGGACCTACGTATTTCAGAAGATACCTATGTCAGAAAAATATAACAACTATTCTTAAACCCAAAGCTTCCCCCAAAGAAGAAAGAATTTCTATAAAATGCACTTGGGTCCACAGGGAGAGGAATGGATCTATCAATACACATAAAATATATAAGAGCCCCAGTATCTCTTAGAATTTCAGAGCTACAGAGTTAACTTATGCTTCTTAAATATAAGGTCATTTCTTTTCATTTACTGTTGTTGGGAACAACAATTGGTACAGCCCTTTGGATGATAATTTGGCATAACAATCTCTTAAAATTTTAAAATGTTCATATTCTTTGAGCCAGCACCATTTCAAAAAATAAAGATCTCTCTCTGAGGAGGCTGTTTCATTATCTGTTGGAAGTAAAATCTGGAACAAAAAAATGTCCAAAAATTGGGGACTGATAAATTATGATGTAATAGTAAAATGAAGTACCAGGCAACCTTAAAACAAAAAGAAAAAAAAGAGTGACATAAGGTCATATGGACATAGAAAAATGTCCATGATCTAGTGTTAAAGGAGGAAAAATAAGCTGTAGAACAGTATGTGTAAAATAATCCTAATTTGCTTTGTTAAACTGCTGAAATACACACCTAACAGTGAACAGTGATTATCTTGGAGAAGATGAACTTTTGGGGAACTTTCATTTTCTAGGTTACATATTTCTGAACAATTTTTCTTCTTTTTCTTTTTAAAATTGACCATGTATTGTTTTTGCAATCAGAAAAAAAAAAAAAGATAAAAAAGAGCCAAGTATGTCCATATTTAGCAGCACTTGCTCAAAATATGTTTTTAAAAAGCTGCTTTGCTTTTTATACCTGGATTTTATCCAAAGGAAGCAAAGGAATAAAGGTAGCATCTTGATGACAAGTGTATCTTTAAAGCAAACATCAACAGTAGGCATTAAAAGGAGGAAAATACATTGATAACATTTATTGAAGCCGACCATGTCCTGATCATTAAGGTTGGAAGTATTTTGATTCCCCAGATAGCTTTATTTAATCCTCATTTACTAAAATCTTACCTACATAATGCCATATGGAGCCCAAGAGCGACAATCAGTGTACCTTGGAAGAAAAGCTACTCTGATAATTTCAATTTCAAATGGAGGGGTGTCATTTTTCATTTATTCAGGAGTACATGAATGGCACATCGATCACTATAAAGAATATGCGTGTCTCAAAAAATTGACATTTCCCTTCTACATAGACTATAGAATGCCCAACTTTATAGTATTTAAAACAAATTTGGAAATTTAGTCACCCCACTTGTAGAACCTTCCCATCCCTTAAAGTAACTTATTTTCAGCATCTTATTATTCAAATTAGCCCCCAAATTAAGTAAAGCACCAAAAGCAATGGGACTAGGAAGGAGAAGCAATCTTCTATTGTATTCTGGGGCCAAGAGTAAGCTTCCTTTCTCCTCCCTGGGTCCTCTTATTTTAAAGGAGTTTTTACTTGATAAAAACACAGTTGCCTTGAATGTTATAGTTGTTCTTTAAAAGTAACTCAATTATACTCAATTTTGTTACTTCTACAAATCTACGATCACTTGCTCAAACAGAGTGAAAATCATTTCTGTGGCTCAACAGCTGAAAGACTGGTGCAATATATTTATCTATCTCAACAAATATTTGTCACTAGAACATTATGGCAACCATTCTTTGGTATTTGTGCATGGGGCACGCACTCAAATTCTAAGAAGCTCACAGCCTTGGAGAAGACAGTCACATAAAGATAAATACATAAGCACACCAAGTGGAGTAATTTGGATAAAAACTGTATATATTTTCAGCATGTGGAAGAGGGATGGTTGGCTAGGGGTGGGGATGGGATGGTGGTCTGTGACTATTTCTGCCAATGATAAATGACAATTTTAAAAGAGTTACTCTGATGAAGAGGCAGGGAGGTGGAGGCCATTTGAGGCAAATGGGACAATATGAGAAAAGAAATAAAGATGAAAAAAATTGTGCTCTGTGTGGGAAACTACACAGTTTGGTATTGGTACAATGTATATAGAGTAAGCCATCAAAGGGTTGTAAGGGTTCCAGATATATTGAAGGAAGTATGGAGGATAGTGGATAGTTTTTTTTTGTTTCCCAGCTAATAGTATCTTTGCTTGAGGGCAGATACAGAGGCTGGCATCTTCCCTTGTCCTTTCTAGACCAGAAGGGGTGATCCAAGCTTGGAGATGTTGAGTGGAAGTTACAGGATAAGGAGAGTTCAAGTGAAGATCAAAGGGGACTTCTTTTTTTTTTTTTAAAGATTTATTTATTTTATTACATATCTCCCCTTCCCCCCCCCATTGTGGCAACGTGCTGAGACTTGGTCACTGCGCAGGCGCGGCTTTCCCCGCTTGTGGGCAGCTTCTGCTTCCATTCACGGCCGGCTCTTGCTTCAGTTCGCGGGTGGCTGGCTGCGCTCCATTCGTGGGCGACCTGCCCTGCCCGTGGCGGCTTTTGCCCTGTCCGTGGCAGCTTTTTGCTCTGCCCACGGCGGCTCTGGCCCGCCCATGGCGGCTTGCCATTCTCAAGGCAGTCTGCCTGCTAGGAGAGGTCCCCGGGAACCGAACCCGGGGCCTCCCGTGTGGTATGCCGGTGCCCCATCCACTGGGCTATCGAGCCGGCCCCTCAAAGGGGACTTCTTACCACAAGGATTTTCTCTTTCCTCTAAGTTTTGTTCGGAATGACCCTTGTGGAGCTCAGTGAGGGGCATTCATATGTTAGCTTTCAAGACATCCAGTCTGGCATCCTGACATAAATGAAATCTCCCAATTTTATGAGTCAGATAGTCTTTGTCTTCTTTCAAGTTACCCTGGAAACTAAAATAGCTTGAAAATGGAGGCTTTGGTCTCATCATTAACTGATAAAAAAAAAAATATGAAGAAGAACCAGGTTGGGGGAAATAACAATGTACTCAATTTTGGAAATGCTACATTTGCAGTACCTCTGGCCCATCCAGGCACAACTTTCTAGCACGTAGCTGGGCAAAAGAGTCTTAATCTTGGGGGAGAAATTTGAGCTGGAAATACAGATTTGGGATTCATATCGCATGGCTGAAATCTAAAGAGTGAATAAGATAATTTAGGGAGAAAAAACAGAGTGGGCGGATCAAGGATGAGAAGGCAAGGAAGGTAAAAAAAGGACTCCATAGAGAAAAAGAGGAGGAATGATAAAAGAGAGTAAAAAAATGAGAAGAGTATAGCATCAAGGAAAACAAAGGAAGAGAAAGTTTCAAGAAGGGCTTAGAGTTTGATAGCTCTGGCTTTTATATTTAGATCTTTGGTCCATTTTGGGGGTGTGTGTCTTTGATGCATTTTGAGTTGATTTTTGTATAAGGGGTGAGGTAGGGTTCCTCCTTTCTTTTGCAAATGGAGATCCAGTTTTTCCAGCACCATCTGTTGAAGAGACTATTCTTTCCCAATTGAGTGGTCTTTGCCCCCTTGTCAAAAATCAGTTGGTCATAAAGGCGAGGGTTGATT
>PVKH010024451.1:0-13689 GCA_004027955.1 Chaetophractus vellerosus
AAACTCAGAGTTTTCACTTTTACTTTATTAAACTAAGATTAGGGCTTTAATTTGGCCACGTCAGTAGGACACTGAGTCCTCACCCCCTTGGTAGGCAGACACTCACACAGAAAATGACAGGGAAAAGGAGAGAGTTTAGTTTTGATGCTGGAGCCCCAGGGAGAGAGCAGAGCTATTCTCCTGAAAGTTTACAGCTGGCCTTGTGGAGAGAACAGAGGAGCTGAGCTGGGAAAAAGATGACCCCTGGGAAGAGAAATGAGCCTTATGCCAGCCTACAGCTGAGATCGGAAGAAGCTTCGACCATGGAGCCTTAAGAGGAAGAGGAAGGCTGAATCCTCACAGAGACCGGCAGCCATCTCTCTCCAACACATGGCAACAGACTTTGGTAAGGGAAGTAACTTACTCTTTAGGGCCTTGTGACTGTAAGCTTCTACCCCAAATAAATACCAACAGAGTTCTGGTTCTTTGCATCAGCACCCCTTTGGCCAATTAATACAGGCATTTAATAAAGGGTTTCTAAATTTGTGGGAAGGGTTAAGGGAATCAATACGAGATGGTGAAATGTGCATCGGGAAGCTCTCATCATCCCTAGGCTTGAGGGATCAAGAGGAGTGTGGTGACTGGAACATCACCATGTTTGTAGCCATGATGGAGGATAGGGATTGTGGCACAAGATATAGAAGATGCAGCTTTTGCCAAACTGAGGCATGGTGGGGGAAAGAGCAAGGAGAATAAGTACCCTGACCCCTCTCTCCTCCCACTCTCTGATCTCCTATCAGAGCCTCCCATTGAGTGAATTAACTGGAATCCATAAGCTAATTTTGCCCAGGTAGTGACGTCCATTTGAGTTTAGCTGCCCAAGTCACAAGATAGAACTAGAGAGTCTAGAGGGGCAAATGGAGAATACCAGCATGTTTTCTAAATATTGCCTGTGATTTTCGTGTGACCTAAGATTCTAATCTAAATAATAATGCAACTTAGCCCTCCTGAACTTTTAAAATGGGATAATTTCTATCTTAAGAATTCAAAAAGGAAGTACCCATAATCATATTGAATGTGTACTGAGGCTAGCACACACGGAATAGAGGTTCTATAAGTTGTTGTTAGTTTCTAGCTGGTCTCAAATTTTACCAGCACTAAAAATCAGATTCAGAAAGATCAGATTTTCCCAAATACAGTATGCTCTCTGGTAGATTTCTTTGGGGCAACCATTGGATTTTCCCAATAAAAGTAGATATATTGTTACTTGTATAATTTTTGCTGTTTTTAATCATACTACCTAGTATTTAATCTTCATTATATGCCTGGTACTATTGCAACAGACCTTTATACGAATTGTTTTAATTCTCACAACAGCTCTATGATATAGATAATACTATTAGCTCAGTGTGACTCAATCGTAAATCAAAGAACAGAGAAGTCAAATCATTTACTGAAGTTTACATAGATAGCAGTGGCAGAATTAGTGTTTGAAACTTAGGCAGTCTGATTCTAGAACCTGTGCTATTAACTTCTGTGCCATTCTGATTTCATGTAGAAGGTGTTTTAGATATACAGAAAATATATCAGAGATCAGATATCAGAAAAGAATTTTTGCAGGCACAGTTGTATTGGTTTATGTTTTTGCTTTTTAAACTGAGTGTGGTATCATAAGTGATATATAAAGATATGCTTTTCCATTTTGGAGAGATGACACGCTAAAGTCCAGAGATATGACTGATTTTGTACAGTTTTCTGAATTATTAGTTCCTATTTGGTTTCACTAAATGAATACTTTAAAAGAAGGAAGTAAGATAGCATGCCCCAAAGTCAAGATTTTCAGTCATTTGAAGTGGCAAGCAGAATCCAAGGTGTTTTTGTCATTTTTCCTCCACTTCCAAAATCTGATGGTTTACTGATGGTCTAAAATAAGATAAAGATTCTTTCAAGTGGCCTTGCATGTTAGAACACAAAGCTATGAAAGTAATACATATTTATAGATTATTCATTACTCTGCTCAGTGCTTTAAGTAATTATTTTAAATGAGCTTTACAATAACCTTATGGTAAGGTAATAATATTAAACCCATTTTATAGATAAGGAACTTGAGTTTTAAAGCTGCTAAATTACTTACCCAAAGTCACCTAAGGATCAAGTTCTAAAGAAGTGTTTCTCAAAATATATTAAAGACTATTTGAGGCAGAATCATATGAGTGGTGCTTATTGAAAACACAGATTTCTGGGTTTCCTCAGTCTTTAGATTGAATACCATCAGTATTTGTGTTTGAAGATCCACATGTTTTAACAAACACCTCAACCTCAGTTGAAATGACTGAGAATCATTTCTTTAAATTTGATTCCCACTAGAGTAAAAAGGAAAGAGCATTTTCAGGGAAGTTGCAGGAAAGAAATGCAATTGTTTGCCTGTTATTTTTTTAAAGGGTGCTTCTCCACATATTCTATAAATACACTGAGTTACTCAGAAAAATCCAAGCATGGAACTGTTTGGAAAATTACCAGATAAAGCATTTTTATTTGCCGTTCTGCCTTCCAGCCCACAGACCTTGTTCCGAAGTATCTAGTCATTTTATAAACTCCATCAGGTTTCTTACAAACTTTGCTTTCTTTTACACAGAAAATTACTACTGTTGAGTCTGCCAGAGGTGGACTTGGAATAGTAATTATATTTGTATAATGTTTTATTGATTGAAGCATCTTCTAATGAAATTCTCATTCAATAAGAAGGAAATACTTTTCTGGGGTTGTGTTACTGTTGGGCATAGAATAGTGAATTGGACAATCATGATTTGAATTTCTGGTATGGTTAAGAGCTTGAAGTTTTATTTTAGGTTGTAGAACTAAGAGGTATAGAATATGGCTATTATCTTATTTTATATGTGAAAAAATGGAAGTTAAAGAGACTACATGACTAGAACATGGTCATGCTTTAGTTAAGTGACTGTACCATCTAAAACAGTCTCTGACTCCAAATATAGTGTCCTTCTCACTACCTTATGCTGTTTTTCAAACTTAGATATTTTGTACCATTTTCAAACATAGGTATTTTCCACAGTTTAAATCAATTAATCCCTAGCCTTTCTTGTCCTGATTTTAACTGTACAGATGTATGTCTGAAGATAGATTAAATCATACTATATCCAGATAGTCAGGAATGGAAGACAAGAAGAAAGGAATCAATGGAAAGGAGAACAATTGGGAAGCAAACCATCAATTCAGAGCTGGCTTTTGGGTATGTAAAGAAAGAACTAAGTAAGTGATTGTGATGGTTTGAAACTGTATGTACCCCAGAAAAGTATGTTCTTAATCTATTCCTATAGGTATGGCTCCATTGTAAGTGGAATCGTTTGGTGAGTAGGATCTTAAGTTAAGGTGTGACCCACGTCTTTCAGAGTGGCTCTTAACCTCTTACTGGAGTCCTTTATGAGAGAATGAAATTCAGGAAAAGAGAGAGAGAGCCATGGAAGCAAGATGCTGGAAGCAAAAATCCCAGAACAGAAAGGAGAGACCAGCAGATGCTGCCATGTGCCTTGCAGTGTGATAGAGGCATCCAGGATCACTGCCAGTTGGGCTTCAGGGAAAAAGCACCGCCTGATGATGTCTTGATTTGGGCATTTTTCTCAGCCTCAAAACTGTAAGTTTATAAGCTGATAAATCCCTACTGTTATAAGCTATGGCAGTTTGAGGCTTTTGTGGACCCCCAAAAATCATGTCCTCAGGGCTAATGCATTCTTATGGGTGTAAACCTATTGTAGGTGGGACCTTTTGATTAGATGACTTCAGTAGGGTGTGATCCAAGGTGAGTCTTAATCCTCTTACTGGAGTCCTTTATAAACAGGATGAAAATGGAGAGAAAGACAGAAAGAAACCCACAGAACCAGAGGTAAAAAGCCTCAAGAGCAAGGCACTGAAATCAGTGGGATCCAGGAGAGAGGAAACCAGAAGTTGAGGCAGCAAAACTCAGAAGAGAAAGGAGAGACCAGCAGATGCCTCCCTGTGCCAGTCTTCAGGGAGAAAGCACCGCCTGATGATGCCTTGATTTGGACACTTTCATGGCCTCAGAACTGTAAGCTTGCAACCTAATAAATCTCCATTGTAAATGCCAGCCCATTTCTGGTATATTGTTTTTAGCAGCTTTTAGCAAACTTAAACAAAAGCCAACCCATTTTATGGAATCCGCTTTGAGCAGCTTAGCAAACTGAAAGAGTGGTAATGGAAGTGAAGATTTTTATCAGATGATTCCAAGGAGAAGAAAGGGAGAAATAAGCAAGTTTATGGTTAGTGATTCCTTCACCCAGATGTTTTATTGCACATTCCAGCACTTGTCTGTGATATGCTGTCTACCCATCTGCATTAAAGTAGTTTCTCTATTTTTGCCATGCCAGGCATCCGCTCACACATAAAATAATGTTTGTTATTACAGAAAGAAGCGTAGATTTTCCCATTATGAAAATAAGCACAATTCATATTTTCTTTTCCATCTCCAGAAAGATCAAACCTGTGAATCAAAAAGGTAGAATGAGTTCCTTGGAAAGCTAAATAGACAATTAACAATCATACTTTGTGTGTAGTATATTTCCTCCCATGGGAAAAAGTACAAAACAAAATTCAAGCCCTTGAAAAACTTCTAATCTGCTTTAGGGTACAAGGCATACACATTTTAAAAGCTCAAGAGCAATTTAATACAGCATGTGATCAATAGCAATGAACAACATCAGGCATAATAGGAGACCAGAGGAAGAAATGGATGGGGGTCTGACATGGTAGGAAAAGACTTCATTTGGAAGATCAGACTTGAGTTTTGACTTGAAGGGAGGGTAGGATTTTGCTATGAGGAGAGGAGATGGGAGAGCCCTGCAGGGCAAACAACTGCTCAAGGTGGGAATGAAATCAAGGAAAAGAGTTAATTAAATATTTTGAACCAAGGGGTTATGTTAAAGGATTGTATATATAAGATAGTACATTGTATTGTAATTGCTGGTTAACTTGTCTACATTCCTAACTAGATTGCTTATGATGAGGAGACAATGAGCATTTATTTATGTATAAATAAATATCATTTCTGTGATAGCCGTGGTACAACTACTATGTGCTAAAGACAATGCCCTTTCTATCGGGGAGCTTGATAGAAGCCGACAAGTAAACATTTGAGATAACTTAGAGATTGGTACAAGTTATGAAGAAGCAGAGCAGTGTGATGTGATAGGTCTTAGCTGGAGCAGGTAAGGAGGCAAATATAGTTTGGTGATTAGAATTGGTCTCACCGAGAAAGTGATGTTTAAAAAGAAGCTCAAGCCACAAGGGGTGGCCAGCCATGGAGTTCTGGAAGCAGGGCATCCTAGGCAGAAAGAACAGCAAGTACAAAGGTTCCGGGGTCCTGACCCCCGCGGAGGCACCCCTGCCACTGTCCCCAAGACAACAGAATGATTTTGATTTGTTGAAGAATGGGTGAGAGAGAAAGGTAGAATTGCCTATTATCTGTTCTGTCCTATTAGGAGCAGGGTGTGAGGGACACAGCTGCTGCTTACATAACCCAAAGTAAGCTCCAGAGCCACTCCCAGCCTCTAAGTAACTACCTCTCAAGTTACTTACACAGTTCTGGAGAGCGCTGAGCCATCTTCCCACTTCCAGATCCCATTAGAGTTTGTACGGGATAATCCAACCCAACGAATTAAGCTGGTCCTGTTTTTGATATACTCCTGTTGTAAACACAAATAAACATAATGGTCAGAATACCTCTACAGATCTTGGTGATAACATAAAGACAAAGCTTCCTATAAGACCCTCAGCAAAAAATAAAACCGTTGGATTATATGCTTATTTTAATATTGATGGATTATACTTGAAATTTAGAATTGCACCACGTTGACTTGTTTTGTATGCAAAAAACCCTCACTTCTAGGAAACAGGAAAAAAATTATTATAACATATCTGGTGCTTTAATATTCCTGTGTGTTTATAATATACAATTATATCTTCCATCAATTGCAGATTTTATCTTCTACCCATTGAGTACCAAATATGATTCTTAAGTGGGATTACCTGAAAACAGCTAGAGAAAGAAAATAGAAAGAAATACATACTTTACCTTCCCCAGAATTAAGCTCTACATGCATTGCTTTTATTGCTTAGATAGCGTATAAAATATATATATATATAGACTTATTAATTTGTTTGGTTGATGGGCAAAAATAGAATTATATGAAGTCATTCTCAAAAGAATGTATAGATAAATTTATATATCTACATTTCTTGATTTACTTTGGTCTACTTAGCAATTATCACCATTCTATTCTATTCTATAGGTATTTCTTTTATTTATTGTCTGTTGCTCCAACTAAAATACAAACTCCATTATGTTAGGAATTTTCTTCTGTTTTATTTGCTAAACAGCACCAGGTTCTGGAAGAGTTCTAGCACAACTCTGTTGAATTAATGGATGAATCAATTGATCAATCTATGGGAAACAAAATTTAAAGAAAGTCGTATGTTTGTATATTCTCATACCTTTCCAGATAATAAGTAGGTGAGAAGGCATTCTTGGCAAATAAAATTATGACATGGATTTCTGGGCATACATGTGAAACAGACTGACACCTCACAAGAAATATGGTATGAAAGTCACTTCTGACTGCTTATTTCTTAAGCTTAAGCCACACTTCTCTTTCTGTTAATTCCTGTTATTTTCTTTAAAATATATTTTCATTCTGTACTTCACTATTGGACCAGACAGGCACATGCTGCCTGTTGAATAGTGAAATTCAACTATTCTTTATTTCTAAAATTTTATTTCACTTTCTCTTTTTTTTTTTATAAATCTCCAAGCTGGAATCAGATTACAGTAATAAGACTCAAGACATGTTTATATGTCTTCATTGCATCTCTTTGTAATGGAGTTGAGATTTGGGGGCATTCTCCTATTTCAACTAATTGGAACGAATTGCTAGTTTATTTAGTTATCTTCATTAGGAGTCCAAGCCCACAAAAAGAGAAGTTTGATGGTGCAGTAATTTCGAATAACAAGGTACCAAAATGATCATGAACACCACTGGGCTGATCGCATCTCTGCCTTCTTGGTACTCTAGCTCTCAGGAAAGTATGAGTTGCTAAGCAATTGTAGCAATTCCACAGAACCTGAATGGCCTGCATATTTGAGATCTGTTGAATCTCTGTCTTCATATAGATCAAATCCTGATCTATTCCAATTATATTTGCCTTCACATTTTACTGTGCAAAAGTGTGTAAAGTTACTTTCTTAGAAACTGTAGGGTAAAGTTTTAGAGAATTTCTGCCTTTATTTTAAAAAGATGCTGTGACAAATTTGGTATTCTGTAGAAGGGAGACTTCAGGACTTAGTTTCTGGCTTGTTCCCATGTTTCGTGAAGAAGAGAGAAGCTACATAAAATAATAAATGGGGAGTGCATCAGTGGATCAGAACATACTTTGCTTCATCAGAGAGAAGAGAAAGGCTTTGTTAGAAGCTGTCAAAGAAAGAACTATGGAAGGGAGACTGGTTTAAAGTTTTCAACTGAAATCTTGTGTGTTTTTCCTATGAGATTGCTCCCAAATTGATTACGTGCTCGGGAATGCCTGTAAAAAGATGGATTTTGCATCAAGGTTTGCTCAAGTTTTCAGCAATTCGGCAGGAACTAGGAAGGCATTTAATATTGGGATAACACTGTTATTTTTAGGTGACAATCATATTGTTGTTTTTTTTCACTTCCCAATTCTTTTGTGAATAAGTAAATAGAGTTGGGGAAGCTGAAAGAGGTGAAATGAGTTGTGGCAGAGATAACATCAAAACTCAGTGTCTCAGAAAAAATAAAAAATACATAACAAATGAAAAAAGAAATAAAAAGAGGAAAAAAACATAAAAAAGGGAAAAAATCCTCAATGTCTCTTTAGTCCTAATTTTGCACTTTCTACTCTTGAATGTTGTAATTTTTACTGAGCTTGATACGGTTCTTATATTTGTGCATACAGGAAGACATAAGAAAATGTGAAAACATTGAAAGGTACAGTTGAGGCACTGTATAGCACAGAGAATCCCTGGAGTGGATGATGGACTGTGGTTAACAGCACAAATATAAGAACATTTTCTCATGAACTATAACAAATGTACAATACTAATACATGGTGTTAATACTAGGGTGGTTTATGGAAAATGTACTAGACTATAAAATAGACTATACGTAGCAGTAATATTCTGATGATGTTCTTTCATCATTTGTAGTAAATGTCCCACAACAATGCAAGGTGTTGGTGGCGGGGTGATGTATGGAAGTCCTGTATGTTATACATGATTGTTTTGTAAGCTCCCCAATTTTCTAATTTTAAAAAAAGTAAATAAATAAATATATATATATATATATAAATGGGCTGAGGTGATGAACATCAAAAAAAAAAGTTACAGTTGAAATTTTCTCCTTATGACTCCAAAATATTTGACATAGGAAGCTCCTTACCAGAATATTCTGGCTGGCGATCTTCAGAAGCCTAGCATTCAAATCAGTACAGTACTGCTTACTCTCTTCCCATGTTAAATTATGCTTGAAGAATCCATAGCATCTATTTCCATAAGCTCTCCAGTTTTTGTCACAGGAGCTGCTTTTGTGGCCTTAAGAAGAAACCAAGCTTAGGAAACTTTTCGTTCTAAATCCAGCTTATATTTTCCCCACGTTCCATGTTTCCTGCAGATCTCAAGATTCCTTCCAGATACCACTGCAGAAATACTCCGGGGGTTAGGGAGATCAAGAGGTCACCAATTGATACTTACTGAAACTGCCCTCATCTGCTTGTTTTATTAAATCTTGGCAGAAGCTCTTTGCTAATTGTTGCAGAGTTCCGGAAAGATTTTCATTCTGGTTTTGTAGATAATTTTTCTGGGTGACAGCTAGATGTAAAATTTAGATAATTTATAAACAAGATCATAAGGGTGACACAAAGACCTTTTGATGAGCTTTCATTTCAACGGAACTACTATTCTATGAAGAGTTTACTAGCTGTATACTAGTAAATGAGCTCTGAAAAAGAATAAGAGCAAAGGGAGATATAAGGCACACATTAATAAATATTCAAAACTGACATGTGGGGGTTATTCAATGAATGAGTGAACTGTATTTGAAGGAAACAATCACAAATAAAATCCCATGAGCAGAAGCGGATGTGGCTCAAGCAGTTGAGCTCCCGCTTCTCACATGGGAGGACCTGGGTTCATTCCCGGTGCCTCCTAAGGAAAAAACAAAACAGACAGCAAGCAGACGAGAGCAAGCAATGAGGAGAAACAATGAGCAAAAACAACAAACAAACAGAAGAGGGAGCCATTTCAGTGGGGGAGGGATTGGAATCCCATGATCAAAAATAACATGTCCAAGAAGGTTGTTTTTATATTTCCTAAGCAGAGTTAATGAAAGGCCTCTGTTATTTTCTGCTCTTCATTTAATACCAAAATATTTTTTCATTTAAAAAATACACACTGGCTTGTCATTATGCTCAAAGTACAAGGAGATTCAGGCAAATAAAAATGGTGAATGAAATATATGTAAATAACTTATGAAAAAATAAACGAGTATACAAACAAGCAACATCTATACAGATTATAATGTGGCACTAGAGGACTATTAAATTTACAGGAAGAGGGGCCGACTGGGTAGCCCAGTGGATAGGGCATCGGCATACCACATGGGAGGCCCCGGGTTCGATTCCTGGGGACCTCTCCTAGCGGGCAGACCGCCTTGAGAATGGCAAGCCACCATGGGCGGGCCAGAGCCGCCATGGGCAGGGCAAAAAAAAAGCTGCCACGGACAGGGAAAAGCCACCACGGGCAGGGCAGGTCGCCCGCAAATCGAGCACAGCCAGCCACCCGCGAACTGAAAAGCCGGCCGTGATGGAAGCAGAAGCCGCCCACAAGCGGGGAAAGCTGCGCCTGCGCAGTGACCAAGTCTCGGCGCGTCGCCGCAGCGGGGGGGAAGGGGAGATATGTAATAAAATAAATAAATCTTTAAAAAAAAAAATTTACAGGAAGAAAAAACAATATTTATGAATTAGGTGGGATATAAATTGTCTCCTGGTGGAAGTAAATAAATTCAGTAAACAAAAGGGAAAGGAAGTCATTTTTGAAAGATGGGATAGAAATAGCAAAATTTCAGACAAGGGGGCGTAGAGTATATTTTTGAAATTGAGGTGACTCTGACTTTTCTGGATCTTCAGATATGCAGGGTAAAAAGAAAAAAATGTTTCAAAAGATAGTTTGGGTTCATACTGAGAGGGATTTTGAAGGCCAGGTTAAAATTCTTGAAAATAAGTTTTGCTAATCAATCAATCAATTAATTAAAAAGTGATTTTGATCAGGAGAAGGGAAAAATCAGAGCTTTCCTTCGTGGGGGATTTCTTGGATAAGATCATTACAGTAGGACAAATAGGACAATTAAGAAACTCCGTGTGATACAGCAAGGCCCTTAGTTATTACCCTCCTCAGATCAAACCCTTGGCAATGAGCTAATACTTACACACAATCCCCAGAGTCACCAGCCCAATAACCATCCCCATACACAAGATGAGCAGAATCAAAGCCATCATACGCCACAAAGATGAGGCAGCAGGGTCAGCTGTGGGCATACAATAAATAGATCAGGGAGCAGGCAAATGGCACAGCTCTGGGTCACCATCACCCCTGCCACCGGCCTCTCAGAATTGTCAAATAGTAATAACAGCTTCGTTGGCACGTCTTGCTTGTGTTTCCTTGGTGACCATCGACAGTGAACACAACCTGCTCCCATACCACGCATCTATCCCCATGTCCAATGGACTACCCTTCTCGGAGCCAAAATACTACCAGCTGTTAAGGCCTTGTGTGTTTGTCTTTGTTTCGTGCTCACCTCTTTAAATAATTGCTTTAATAAGCAGCGGATGGAGACTCACGCCCATTTACTGACATCTTAGAAAATACTGGTTTCCAGACATGCCCCCTGACTTCCCACCCTCCTCCCAGTTAAACTCCACAAGCCTTAATGTAATGTTCCCTGCTTGTCTTTTGTTTTTATTTGAAATAAGTCTGCCTGGGTACCTATGTAGCTACCACAAAAATTAATCCTTAATAATTTCCCATTCAGGGAAAACGAAAAAACAATATGTGCTATCACTAGCAGATGGAGGGAAAATAGGGTTGACCCATTTCACTAATTAATTTCCAGGTGCTGGGTGTGGACATTCTTACCTGCCAGTGCTGAGTTGAGAGCTGGTTTCCGGGTTTTAAGGTTTAGGGCGATGTACCCATCTTCGTCCTGCATGGCTTCGCTAGTGCTCTACGTGAATTCAGGGTGCAATGACATTGCAAAATGACCACTGACAATTTCAATGTCTGTCCATCTGGGGCCCCCCTCTCGCTGGTGGGGAGGAGCCCTGGGATTTGGGATGCATGTGATGTTGTTTTGTTCTTTTTTCCAGGAAGTGCTTTCATAGCTGCCTAGAGATACAGGGACCTTGAAAATTAAAAATGTAAAAATAATAACTTGTGGTAAAGGAGTAGATATGGCATTTGTTTCCTGTTTCCTTATCTGCAGCTCCAAATGAAGGGGTATTCCATCATGTGTGTCCTTCCAAAGAATAATTTTTTTATGAAGTTCCTAGTTCACCTTAACCCTAGTATAATCTAAATCAGATTGTTTTGAATAAAATGATTGTTAATGAAAATTCATGGATTTAAACACTGGCAGATAGAGCGCCTCCTCTTGTGAGGAATAGGTGTAATAGAATTTGATCTAATACTGGCCAAACTAGTTATTTCATCAGCTTGTGTTAGAAGGGATCATTCGCATTTAGGACCTAGAATTCACCAAATTATTGCATCTTTCTTATGTCAATATAATATACATCACTATAATATGTGTTCTGCATATTTAACTTTATGATATGGGCTTTCAAATTATTATTTCAGCTTATATTGAAAGTTGGTTAAAAGAAACAGCCATGCAAAGCTGGCTGCTGTGTTTATTGTTGGAATATTGCTGGGGATATTATCTATTTTGTCATTAGAGTAGCTCATATATTGTTTTATAGCAGATCTTTTCTTTTCAAAATTCCATGGTCAGAAAAGCCAAACAGCTAGTAGGCATTTATCTTTTTTATTATATTGTATTGTATTTTTTAAGAATTTATTTTTCTTTCTTTTTTAAAGACACTTTAGATTACATAGAAGTAACTTTTGAAAATATAAGGGATTCCCATAAACCCCCTTCCCTTCCCCTCCTAGACATTTATCTTTACCTTGACCTTTGGTACATACTTCTTCCCCCTCCCTGTTATCTACTTCACCCTGAAATCTTTTTATAATTTTAAAATAATTTAAATAATTTTATTTTTAAATTTCCTTTGCTACACACTTCTTCAAATTATTTAGAGAATGAGGTGAATAAATAAAACAACTGGGAAATGCATTGCCTGAATTTGAAACCTCAAATTTCTTTGTGATTCAAATGTTTTCACAAAAATTAATCCTTAATAAAAACTCCACTTGTTTCAAATAAATGCCAAGTTTGATAAATGTAATGAAGATCAAATCATCAAATTTCATAAATTCCCAAAACGGATTTGCCACTGAGTTTCTTGCTCGGTTAAAATATTCAGCAGTTCTCAATCAGAAGAGTAAACTCAGACCATTATTCCATTGTCCATCTCCCAGTGCTTCTGAACATGCAGTCCCTGGTTCAGCAGAAGTGGACTTTCACGCTTTCTGAGTGCGTGATAAACCGAATCTTCCAGGGGCCTCATCTCAAAGCCGGAGAATTCATTGGACCCTCCCTCTCTTCCATCGCCCACATCAACGCACACGAAATTCAGAGATTTTTCTTTCGCCCTGATCCTCTCTTTATGTTTCTTCTGTCACTGCCTTACTTTAGTAGTTTTTTGTTTTTTTTTTAAAGACAGAAACACTGAAAAATAACTGGGACTAAGTGGCCAATAGAAAAGAAAATAGATGTGGAGGGTATAATTCAAATGGCACTTTTTCAATAAGCCTGTACTCTGTTCTCCTAGGAACCAAATAGGTCACTTTGAAAATGTGATCAGCTAAATTGAATCTCCTATATAAATACAAGGGCTGTGGACATTTTGGAAATCTCTAAAACCTTTCTTGTTTAATTAACAGAAACTATAAGCGGGTATTAAGTGTGACACTTAGCTTTCTTTGTTGACGGTTCTGCATTCTCTTGGTCTTGGGCAATTGGTTTAATTATTTTAAAAGTCCCATTTATTCTTCTTTTAATTCCCCAGAAATATGCCAGGATTACTTATTGAACCATTAATGCTTAGACCTCTACACTTGTCACCAGAAGTAGGTAAGCTGAATTGAGTAACATTGAGCTTCGGATGATATTCATTTCCTGTATCTCAGGATATGCTTTTCCTTTTTCTGGTTGCATCTTTGGGTCTTTGATACCCCCAGCCATGGGTTGAGCGACTTATTTCCAAATATGCTTTCCATAAAAAATCTGTTTAACCTTTATTTATATTCCTCAAAACTTGGTGGTGGTATTTTAGATACATGCTTGGTGAGTACAGAGAATGACAAGGTTGAAAGAGACTCTGATAACATTAAGTCTTAGTTCTGCTCTTTTCCTCCACATATTCTATGACTATATGCTGTTACTCAGCAAAAATTAGGCAGAGAACAGCATGAAAAAGAGATAGTTATAG
>PVKH010024452.1:0-13626 GCA_004027955.1 Chaetophractus vellerosus
CTATTCTCAGATAAATTTGGAAAATACTGAGTTAAAGTTAAACACTGGTCTTTAAATACCAGTTCCCACTAAAAGGAGAAATGGCCAAATCCAGGTCTGAGGCTGAGAAAATACTAAATGAGCCTGGGGCATCTTGGTTTGCCACATAATAAGGGGGTTCTGAAAAAAGGGGGGGGGAGTCCAACTCAGAAAGTCAGAGGTATCCTTTTAAAGGGTCTGTCTCTGGGCAAATCTGGGACAATTTGAGCGTCAAAATAAATAATGATAGTAATAGATTATAACTCATTGAATAAAGTAAAAAAATTCCTCAGTCCATCTGGAGATAAATGTATGATTGAATGAATGAATGAACAAATGAACTGTGGATAATAGAAGGCTTCTCCTTATACTAGAAAGCCATTAGTGAATAAAAAAAGGGATGGTTAAAAAATCATCAGTAGAGACTAAAACTAGCGGGTGTAAGTTGAATGAAGAAATAGGATATTTGTGTAGTTATATATAATACCATAGAAATATTTTGTGTACATTTTAAATACTTAAATATAACTAAAATACTTAATTACAAAAAGAAAATTAGTAACTTTACAGTGGAGAAATCTAGCCAAGGTCTCAAGATAAACATTCCCCAAATTGTGATAAACCCTTATAATGTGTTTCCTGTTAGGATGCACTGAGAAGATAAAATATTACTGCTATGGCAATCTTGCCCAAAATGTATACCTGAATCTGATCATGAGAAACCATCAAACATTCCAGTTCTACAAAATAGCTAGCCTTTTCGCTTCAAAGCATCAAAGTAGAGAAAGACAAAGAAAGGCTGTGGAACTGTTCCAGATGAAATGTGGGATGGGGGGACAGTATAAATAGACATGACAATTAACATGAGGTTCGATCCGAAATTGAATCCTGGACTGGGAACCAAAAAAATTACCTTGTAGTTGATTATAATTTGGACATTTGCCAAAATTTGAAAATGGGTGGTAGATTAGATTATAGTATTGTATAATGTGAAATTTGCTAATTTTAATAATTGTATGACTATTATGTAAGAGGTTGTCTTTATTTATTCTTAGGAATTACGTCTGAGGTATTTAGTGGTAAAAGGGACATATTGGCTTCCACTTACTCCCAAACGATTCCAAAAAAAATAATGTGTGTGTATGTACATTGAGAGTGAGAAAGAACAAATGGTATAACATGCAATTGATTGGTGAAACTGGGAAAAGGATCTATGGCACAGTTAATAGATCTCTTTATTGCCCGATTTTCCAGAGCCTTTCTTCAGCTTATGTGCACTGAGTTTTAAGAGGGACTTCTAGGCAGTAAGCATCATTTAGATTCACAGTTTTAGAAAGAGCACACTTTGGGGAATGTTGAAGGGAGGGCTCTGACCGTGGTTCTTGGGAGATACAGAAAATTGATGGGATGCTCGAGATATTTGGTAGCCAACCCAAATACCTGCCAGAGACATTTTTGGAAAGTAGGTTTCTAGCCTCTGCCCAAAATTTTTCTCAGCAAAACAACAAAATTCAGTTCAGTCAGCAGAACCCCATCCACTTATTTACACTCATATTTTAGGTAATGTCAGAAGTTAACATAATTCAGGAGACTGCAACTTGGGGAAATAGCAAAGAAAATTGCTATTTCAGACCTATGCTACCCTTCTCTTTATGAGATGTTTTATTATTCAGATGGGCGGAGCCATGCCTCAAAGACATTTTCTAAAAATGCATTTCCTCACCCCGTTGTAAATGAAAATGCCCTTGAAGAAGTCTTAAAGTATTTTGTATCACACACTATTCATGTGATGCATTAAACAATGCCATCCTCTTGGCTGAAGTATAAGAAAGCCTTCTATGAAAATACTTCATTTGAGAGCCTGAGTTTTAAAAGGAAAGTGAAGTATAATTTTCTGAATATACTTGTCTGGAGTTTCTTTCTTGGCTTAGCAGTGTTGTGCCCAAAGCAACTCACCCGGTATTAAACTGTTTCAATCTGAACTTCATTCAGTGGATTTTCCTCAGTGTAAATTCATGGTGTCTAAAGCTGTTCAAACCTAAAAGCAACGCATCGGTAAGAAACTGCCAGAATCGGTGGGAACTCACAGACAAAGAAAAGGAAGACTTTTGAAGAAAGGAAATCCTCTCTTCTGTCTATCCTTTCTTCTTGCATCCTCTTGGGTACCTAGAAAGTATCCTGATTTGGACTTTCTGATTTCACCCTCCAGACAAAAAATCCCATTTTGTTCTTACCATGTTGGTTAATTCAGTCAGCAGGATTTGTTTACGTCTCAGTCATTCTGACTTACCTTTGTCCATTGGAAATTTATTTGAAAATCGAAATAGCATCATGTCATTTGGAAAACTGGGAAAATAGAGGTCATGGGAGACATCTAATGATACAGGGGGTTTGATTTTCTGTAAGGAGTAGAGTTATTACAGAAGATTCAGCAGAATCACATTCTTACTAGAAACTCTAAGATGTCTGCTAAATGTTAACCTTAAAATATGATGATGATGATAGAGATGGAGATTTTTTGAGCAATGACTGAGGTCTGTCTAGGCATGGTGCTACGTGCTATATAATATTACACTGACTTGTTTGATCCCCACAAGTGCCCTAGCAAGTGTAAATACATGATTTTATACATGTGGAAGCTGATGCTCAGAAAATAGCTTGTCTGAGGTCCCACAGGAAGGTAAAGGAGGAAGCTGGAATAGGAACCCAGAACCTTTATTTCTCTCACTTATATAAGCCTCTTAGAAATATTCTGCGGTTCATTTTTTTAAAAGCAGTTTAGGGGCCAGCTGGATAGCCCAGTGGATAGGGCGCCGGCATACCACATGGGAGGCCCCGGGTTCGGTTCCCGGGGACCTCTCCTAGCTGGCAGACCGCCTTGAGAATGGCAAGCCATCATGGGCAGGCCAGAGCCACCATGGGCAGGGCAAAAAAAAAAGCTGCCACGGACAGGGCAAAAGCCGTCCACAAGCGGGGAAAGCCGCGCCTGCGCAGTGACCAGTCTCGGCGCGTCGCCGCAGCAGGGGGGAGGGGAAATATGTAATAAAACAAATCTTTTAAAAAATAAAAATAAAAAATAAAAAAATAAAAGCAGTTTATTGAGATATATTCACATACCATACAGTCCATCCAAGGGGTACAATCAATGGCTTTTAGTATCATCACAGAATTCTGCATTCATCACCATAATTAATTTTAGAACATTTTCATTACTCCAAAAAGAAAAACCCCATATCCCTTAGCAGTCATCTCTCAATATCTCTATCCCTCCCCAGCCCTACATAACCACTAATTTAATTCTGTCTCTATAGATTTATTTATATTTACATTTTATACAAATGAAATCATACCATATGTAGTTCTTTGTGGCTGATGTCTTTCACTCAGCCTAAGGTTTGTTTTTTTTTAAATTACTGTATTTTTAAAACTAGAGATACATAAAAGGCATGTAAAAAAGACAACATTCCCATATACTCCCCTATTGTTGACACTTTGCATTGGTGTGGTACCTTTGTTTCAATTGATGAAAGAATATTAAAATACCATTGTTTACTATAGTCTGTAGTTTGTACTAGCTGTATTTTCCCCATATACCACCCTATCATTAACACCTTGTAATAGTGACGTACATTTGTTATATTTCATGAAAGAGCATTTTTCTATTTGCATATTCACCACAGTCGTTGTCTACCACGTGGTTCACTGTTATACAATCCCATGTTTTATCCTTCAGCTTTCCTTCTAGTAACATGCACCATCTGAAACTTCCTGTTTCAACAACATTCATACACACAATTCAGCGCTCTTAATTACACTCACAATAATGTACTCCCATCACCACTGTCCATTTCCAAACATTTACAATCAACCTGACTAGAAATTCTGCACAAATTAAGCATCGCTTCCTCATTCTCTACCCATTCTGTCCCTTGGTAACCTGTGTTCTAGATTCTAACGCTATACGTTTGCTTATTTAGTTCTTATTTGTGAGATCGTACGGTTTTTGTCCTTTTGTACTTGGCTTTTTTCACTCAACACAATGTTCACCCATGTCGTGGCATGGATCAGGACTTCATTCCTTCTTACAGCTGAATAATATTCCATCGTATGGATAAACCACCCATATTTTGCTAATCCTTCCATCAACCGATGGACACTTAAGTTGCTCTCATCTTTTGGCAGTTGTGAATGATGCTGCTGTGGCTCTCGGTGTGCAAATGTCTGTGTGTGTCCCTGCTTTCAGTCCTTCTGGGTATCACCTAGTAGTGGGATTGCTGGGTCATTCGGCGATTTTATACTTAGCTCCCTGATGCTCCCTGGTTTGCTTTAAATATCAAGAGTGTTCGTGCATTAAAATTGTTTGTCGATTTCAAGTTGATGTATCTGTCTTCTGCTTTGTGACTAAGAAACCCTAGCCAAAATACAAGAGAGCTATTTAAGGTTGGGACAGAAGCACCTGGATTTTAGACCTTCCCTCGTGTTTGATATTAAACAAGTTAGTATCAGTTTTCTGGAGGACCATTTCCTCATCTGTAACTGAGTTTATGGTTTCTGCCCTGTCTTCACAGGACTGTTGAAAGGATTAAGTGAAATAATGTATGCAATAGCTTTTTTTATTTTCTGTGAAATGTGAAGCATTATTCTTACCATTCCCAGCATATTTCTTTGTGGAGTCACTGAACTCTGCCATTTGGGCTATTTCTCAGTGCTCCTAAGAGACCCCTTCAAATTCTCATCATTCATTTGGGAGTTGTTTATAAAGATATGCCCATTTAAGCCTGTGTAATTTTAACATGTGGACTGAATCGCACAGGCCTTGTTTCTAATTAAGGTGTAAATGTTTGCCTCTTATTAGGGAAATTTCACCACGACCTCGGTATTGGTTAATGGGTAAGCAGTGGTCTTATTTATTTTTGGTAGCATGGTGACATTATGGGCATGTGAGAAGATGTGTGAGTTAGTGAGGCATTCTGAAATATGTTAGGATAAAATGACACGATGTCTGGGGTTTGCTCTAAAATACTTCCGCAAATAAAGCATATAGAAAAATGAATACTTTGGGCAGAATCTTAGTAAGTAGAGAATCTGGGTTCGTTGTACTACTCTCGACTTTTGCATAGGTTTGAAAATTTCTCTAATACATTTTCGATTGTTTGTTTTACAGATGCAGATTTTCTTTTACAATCCAGATGACTTTGACAGCTTTCAAACTGCAATTTCTGAAAACAGAATAATTGGAGCCATGGCCATATTTTTTCAAGTAAGTTAACAGTGGCTGAAGTACTTCAACCAGAGAGTTCTCTGAGTACTTTTTTTTAATTCGCCGAATTGTTCCATGTTTAATGAATGCATCTGTTTTCTTGTTCACACCTGTCTAAATGAAAGATATTTCATATTGTCTAGTGTGTGATTTAAAATGTAAATAAGTATGTTTAGAAACATAATGAAAATTTTTGCATGAATTATTCTGACTTTATTGCTACTTGACTGGTGCACAGATTGAAGAACACATTTATCATCTAAGTTACTTAGCTGCTGAAGCGTTTTGAACAAGTTCCTTCGGCATATTAAGAGGCTGATGTAAAAAAAAAAAGGTGGTTTTCTTTGGAGCAACTTTAAAATTTGACATTATTTGCAAGTAGATTAATAAATAGCATCAGTCAGTTCTCTAAAGAGACCCCTTTTCTTTCTCTCTCAGAAATCCCCATGGTAACTAAAGTTTTTATTGCGACCATTTCTAAGTCAGTGCATTTATGAACTCCCATCCTTTCATTTTCTCTCTTAATGTGTTTATACCGATGAATGTTCATAGCTCGTAGAGCCAGTCCTTGCCTCCTTCCATGGGAATGCTGTCCAGACTATTTGATAAGTCAAATAAAATTAAAGTAGTGTTGATCAGTGACCTCGAGGAGGCATGGTGCTCTGTGGTGTGAAGGTAGCCCTAGCCGTAGGTAAATGACTTGCCTTTCAGCCTTAACCTTGCTTAGAGCCTGCATACAGGTGTTCCTTTTACCCTAGTGCGCCATATTGGAAAATCATGCCTTTCTGACAACTCAAAGGGACGTTAAGGACATCAAAACCTCCTCCAGCATAGGTGTTTAACATCTGCTTTTCATGCACGCCTCTTTATCATAAAGATGAAGCCGTTCTTGTTTGGGTATGTTAATTTTGCTGCCCTTTTTAGTGGTGACTTGTAATTCACAATTCTCCATTGCTTTTCCCTCCCTCTTCCCTCCCCTCTTTCTTCTCCCTTTTCCAGGATAGAGGCTTAAATGGGAGGTTATATGTGAACATTGGGAAAGCCATATGTTCTGCTCACATGTTAGAAACAATAAGAGCATCAGCATTGGTTGTAGCATTGGTTTTCAAACTTTGGGTCACCACCTGGTGGCAGGCCACGAGACCATCTCACTGGATCCTGACCAGGTGTTTGTGGGCTTCCCAGTGGGGTTCTACCTGGACCCTTCTGTTCCTAAACCGTGATTAGTTTGTCTTTGACAATACTGGGGTTACTTAGGCCACTCTTCAAAACTCCCACTTACCTGGCTAACCCCTTTTTTCCCATCCATGTCCTCTTGGCGTGCTGCCTTTCATGTAGCAGAGTGTACTTCTGTAGCTCTGCAGTCAAATCTACCCTCTCCTCCTCCTCCTCTGCCATGCCCTTCCCCAGCCCAACCAGGTCCGACTTCACAGGGCACCTCTCTTATAGACCAATAAAGTTTAAAATTGTGTTCATGCATGCCAGAAGGACCAGTTCACAGCAGTCTACTTTCTATTTTTCCAGCTTTATAAAATCTCATTTAATATAAGACCAATTAGCACACAGACAGGCAAGTTGCCTTGGTGTGCATACCATCAAAAACCTCAATGTAAAATCTAGGTAGTGATTTTTTTAAGTACACAAAGAAATTTAACATGTATTTTCATCCGGTAAGTCCTTCTCTAAATTTTGGCTTGCTATCCTATAGACACAAAATAGAGGGCAGATAATATAAAATAGAACAGGGTTTTGTTTCGGTAGCAGCTGTGTTGAGTTGCTTCCTTTGTTTTCCTTATAAGTTCACACTATACATTTATACATTTGGGTTCACACTGTGTCATGCAATCGAAAGAGAAAAGTATACTTGTTTTTTTTAATTTGGCAGTCTAGTTGGTGTTTTGAATCTCTCTGTAAGAATGTCATATTTGGGAGTTTGGGATTTCTCCCCAAAAATAGGCAGAGAAATATTGGTGCATATATATACATATATATAGTAAATTTCCAAATTCAAACCTGACATCTCACATTTTGGTATTCAAGGAATAGTTGTCATCTATTCAGCACTGATTCTATGCCAGGAATGGTACTAGCTGCTACATAAAAAATAAGCATAATTGGGGGGGAAGCATAATTGGCCTCTGCACATCAGGACCTCACTGTCACAATCCCATGTGACAACGGCTAGGAAGAGGAGAGGAGAGAAACGCCTCCATCTGTGAAGAGGCTGGGCTCTGCCTTGGTGCTCATCAATCCACATAGCCACTGTCCAGAGTGCCACGGTATGAGTGGCCCAGGCGCACACATCCAGGGAAGGCCAAGTTCTGCTTTAGATATTGGTACCCTCGCTGCTGACTTCCTTCATACACTAGAATAAATTTCTTACGCTCACGTGCCTCTCGTTCCGAGTAATTTCGGCACTTCAGCCTGCTTTGCTGTGACTGGCTGTGATGAAGTTCATAATGTTCCCAGGCACCAGAACAAGACCGTCGGAGGGCACTTGATAGAGAGGGAAGCGCACGTTGGCCTGGAGGAGAGGCCGCCTGCAGGTGGCCCTGCTGGGGCCCACAGTTAGGGTTGCTGAACCCACACGGTGTCCACCGTTCTCCCCTTCTGTGAAATATGGAAGGTCTCCTGACCATGTGCAACCTCACTGCAGCTGGAGGAGACCCGAGTAGTGGCCGCTGTCACCTGCAGCTGTGCATCCTCCGTCCACAAGCACCGCCAGCCCTCCTCATCCCGTCAGCAAGATCATGAGCCTGGACTACTACCGGCAGAGAAGAGGGTCTTTCTGATGAGGACCTGTGTTAACAGCTATGCAAAACAAACAAACCCAAAGCTAGAAGATGGCCAGGTGTCCCCTTAGAGCTCGGTGTGAGGACCAGAGAAAGAAGGACGGACCCCCTCCATGAAAGAAAGCGAGTCACGGCAGCCGTCTTGGCTGTGCGCTTTTGGCCCATTCAGCTCTCAGAGGTGCATTCATTTCATAGCCACTGGTGAGGCGAATATTTATTACAACCATTTTCCATTGCAAGGTAGTAAAGTGTCTTGAGGATTGCACACCTTTTTCTAGTTCATACAATTCATCTCTGGACGAGCAGCCCTCTAAAAGATATAAGGGAAAGGCCAGGGTGAAGTTTGACTTAAAAGATTTTTTAAAATGAATAGATAAATTCAAAGTAAGAAATTGGCAAGAGGAGGAGGAATTTATTGTTAAACTGCTAAAGAGAATAAATTCTTGTTTAGCTACTTTACCTAGATACAAAAATTTAAATGATTGTTTTTAGTTTCTGTAAGTATAACCTCTATGATTCTTTACTGCTTGCCTGATTTGAATTCCTATAAAAATTTAAAACACATAGAGTGCTTTGAAATGCTCCTTTAAAATATCCTATTTTTCTGATGACACCCCACTTGGGTAATGTGTCTAAACAAATAAAAGAAATATGAAAGCTCAGGTTTACATTGACATGGCATGAGAGTGACGTTTTAGGCAATTTGTGGAGGGATACTTTGCATTTACAGTAATTCCCAAAATGATTTAATCGGCTTCCATAGAAGTTTATAGAATAGAGGGTATCCAGTACTCAGAATGACCTTATCTTTAATTAGGCCTACATTTCTTGAGTTCAAAGAATCTTCTATCATCTTTCTCTGAATTGGGTTCTGATTTTGTCTTTGTTCTCATCCTTCAAATCTGTTTCTTCACTAATCCACATTTAACACTTTCCTGCATTTTCCCACTAGAACCATAGTTCCTTCAAATCATGCAGTCATCTCAAATGTCTTTCAGTCTGATCCTCATAGAAGTTTGGTGTCCCTGTTTTATAGGTTTGATGATTGTGTGTGATTTCCTTTAATTTATTTTATTTTATTTTTTTTTACAAAAAACATAGTTATGGTTGAATTCATGATTTGGGGAGGAAATGCTTCTTGGGTGCAGTCGCTTGTGAATCTTTGCATCAAACACAAAGATATAAAATCTTTTCATGTCTGGATCCAGAGGCCCAGTCAATGGATGTATATCTTGTATATTTAAAGACATAATAAACTGCATCCTATTTTATATATAGGCTGTCTTTCTTAAAGTATTTCTTTTTGACAACCTTCAACAACTGCATTGAAGTTTCTTCATTTACATGTGAGCAGTTCAGCTTCCACTCAGAGACTTGAGCCCCTTTATACCAATTTTTTTTTCCTCTTTAAAATTCTTTCTGTAATATGACAACAGCCATTTGGTTTTCCCTAAGGCCTGTAGTTTAGTCATTTGGTCCCCTTTCATTTCTGCCCTTATTTCATCGTTGAAAGGAAACTTCAAAACTCAAATGTTTCACAAGTTGCTAACCCATTCTTTACATCATGTCGGTGCTACAGACTGCTTAATTATTTTTCTCCATCTGGAAAGACTTAGTAATTAAATGAAATGGCAGCACCTGGGATTATTTATAGACGTTGAGAAGGCAGAAGGAGTTCTTGATGACTCATCCATCCAGGGCTGGCTAGGCAGCCTTTTTCTCCATTCCCTGTGTTTCACCTCCCCCCACCGCCACCCCTCACCAAAGGTAGATGCGATTTGTCCTTCCTATAAACCCCTGTGACTCTTAGCATTCCATCTTGTCTTAAAAGCTGTTACTCTGCTTGCTTTCTTCTGCCTTTATACTGTGAGATCGTTGAGTAATGGTAATCTTGACTTATTTGTCTCTTGTAGGTGGCTAACACAGTAGCTGGGGTGTGCAAATACTTAACTGAATTCAGTGGAAACCTGTTTGGGTTCTCTCTTCTTGGTCGGAAAGAGACAGACTGATAGACTGTCAGCTAATTAAGGAGTGTAGAAACAGACACTATGAGTAGGAGGACCTGAAAATCATAGAATATAAACTCTTTGAGTCTGCAGTCCATGTCTTGTTCCTCTTCTTTTGTATCCCACCCACGCACCCACTTTTCCCTAGCCTTCCTCTCGGTTCCTTGCCCCTAACTGATGCTCAGTAAATATTTTCTGAGTAGGACTGAGTTAAAGGAAACCTCTCAGGTTCCTACCACACAATTAGGAATTTGTGATTTGGTGAAGCATACCTGTAGGTTGCTGTGAAAGATTCACCTAAAAAAGAAGGTGGCTATATCTGAAGTGTGAGACTCTTGAGATGGGTCCATTAATTGTCACTCAATTTTGCGGGGAAAAAACAATAATAACATTGAACATGAAGGTTGTGAGTCTGCTGATTCATTGAGGATGGTAACTCTCTGACCTGGTGCTCCATTGGGTCTAACACACCCTCGAAGGGAAGTATCTCCATTTATGCCTGTAGATGTGAAAAAGCAACCAGGCTTTAAAAATCTTACAGTAATAGTATATTTGCAGGCTTTAAAGAGGTGTTCTAGTGCCAGGAATACCTTTATGTATCTGTGTCTCTGAGTGTATTATACATTTTCCCAAAAAAATGCTTTTATCTGAGTAGATAGTGGATGGAGAGGGTTGTTTGAGTTATTTTTGCACTTTTGCTTTCTGGCTTGCCTCAGTCTCTTTCTTAGCTTATCCTTTGTAGGGCCCCTCTGTGATAGCTGATGGATTAGTTTTTGTATTTCAGTTCATCTCTATGTATCTGTGCATGTTTCTTTTCTTTTCTTTTCTTTTTTTCTCCTGCTATTCATTATATGTCTGTGCTTTTCTTCCTCTTTTCTCCTTTTTCTCTATTAGATACTCGAAGTGCACCAAAGGAAATGATTTTATTCATTCATGCATTCATTTGCTAACTTAATTTTTCACTCTACAATATTTATTAAGCAACTCCTCTGTGTCATGCTCCATGAAAATTGCAAGTGTATCCTCAGAATTGTATCCTGCCCTAAAAGCAGTGGGGCAACAGTGAATTTTGAGAATAGATGGTGTTTGAATTCTTTCTTCAAGACTAGCATCATTTGTCATTGGGAGATAAAGGAGGATGGATCAGTTCAGGCAAGTAAAATTCGAAGAGAAAAATCCAAGAACTATATTTTGTGTATAATTTCAAAATAATAAATATTTCATTTGAAATATAAAATAAAAAATGAAGTTCCTAGTTGTGAGTTTCAGAACTGGACTCTCCTTTCTCCATTTTTCTTCCTCCTTCCCTTCTTCTACAAAACCAAACACCACTATGAAAGCATAAACCATCCCTTTCATTCAAGATGACCTAAATTGTTCTTTTTATTTTGTTAACGGTCCCTGAGGAGCCTATAATTTTTGGGGTGTTTTTTTCTTTAATGAAAAATAAATTTTCTATCACTGCTATAGATAGTTATAATTTTTTTTTTTTTTACTTTTGACTGGTTTGACAGAAATGTGAAACTAGAGGCATCTACTCCATAAAAGGAAAAACACCGGAAGAAAATAAAAAGAAATTGGTAAATTTACCCATCTATGTAAATCCTCACCCCCCTACACACAAAAACCCACATAAACACCCACAACAATGTTTATCTCTAAGAACATGTAAGTGCGTGTTGGGGAATGACAGTGGATTTTTAAAAATTCCTTTTTAGACAGCTTTTCAGGATAATTGCAGTAAACTAATATGATGATTAATTTATTCCTTTCCAGTTGCTGCTATTTGAATATTATCCTTCTCACGTTTTCCACATCCTTGGTTTTATCCAGTTATAAGTTCAATTCTTTCACTACATTACCTAGAAGTGCAATTTCAGAATGTTTTGGGTTGATTAAGAAGACTTTTTTTATACACACACAAAATTAAAATACATATGTTCCAATTAAACTATTTTAACAGCTAATTGATTTGATAGGACTTACCATTAAGTGAAGGCCAGAGTCATTCTTTAATGTTCGTTGCAATTTTGGAATAGATTGGTGGATGTACAGCATTGAATTTATGGCCTATCAGGTGTTTTTGGTACAGCTTCTGTCTACAGATGGTCTGTAATTCAAATTTCCTCTTAGTGGACATTACAGGGGACTATTTAATTATTGGTGAAGCATTATATAATTAAGAGACTTTGAGTTCTTTGAATGTGACCGTGTGAAAATCTTTTTAAATTAAATCATTGCACTTCAAGGACGGTTACCAAGTTCTTTGCTTCTCTACATCACTGGATGATAGTTTAGAACTGTTTTGGCCATTGGTTCTAATGTAAATCTTAGAATCTGATTGTCAGAAACTCAGAAAGGACCCGAGGTACACTATAGTGATGCCCCTAAAATGAAAGATAAGGTCACCTCTGAGGGGTTAGGTGGCTGGCCATGTTCCCATGGACCTTGGGGATCTACCAGACCAGGAATTCAAGTTTCATGGCTCCCAATTCAGTTGTCTCTTTTTTCCTAGCTTTGCTTTCTCCGGAGGGTGATCCAGTCGGATGCATTAGCTGATAAGGCTTCTTGGGAGGATTCTATTCATAGAGCATGTTACATCCTAAAGGAAGAAGTGAGTGGCAACTCCCCTCACTCCAGCCCTCCCCCCAGATAAACTAGTTGAAAGATGCTTCTAAGTGGAACACAGAAACTGCTAATAGACATTAACATTTCTTGAGGATTGATTCATGTAAAATGCTAATGACAAAGTGCCCACTTCTCAGTATCTGGTTTACTTTTCCCTTTGGGGGTCGCCCGAGTTAGCTGTATCATCACTTCCGTTTTACGGATGTGAAAGCCAAGGTATGGAGCTTTTTATCAACATAAACTACCCAGGATTATACAATAAATGATGGAGCTGATATTTCAGGAGCAGTAGTATATCTCCAGGGTCTGTGCTCTTAATGGAGAACTGAATCAAAAAGCTGGGTTTTTGGCTGCAGGGGGTAAAGGAAGAAGTGCATATCATTAGCTCCTGTTGTTATACTGTATATATAAGTGCTTTAGGGCATCTCTTAATTTTGCAGGTGCTGAAAAGTTATTTTATTTTAACTTATGATTGGGTTCTTGTGTTTTTGTTCTTTTTGCCCATAGTTAAAACCTTTGATCCTATTCTTAATTATCTCGGGCTCTGTGGTTGTTGTTATTTTTTAGATTTGATGACAGCTTTTGTGTTTAGTTTCCTCCCTTTTATAAAAAAAAGCCATAAAGAATATTGAATGAGTGGTGTGGGTAGATTTGAGCAGTCATTTATGAACTGTTTTTATATCAGTGGTCATCAATGTGGAGCAAGGGTAACTTTGTCCCCTAGGGGACATGTGGCTATGTGTGGAGACATTTTGGTTCTCTCAACTGGGGGTGGGGAGGAGGCACTACTGGCATCTGATGGATGCGTTAACCATCCTACAGTGCATTGGGCAGCATCTGGCTCAAAATGTCAGTCTGAGGCTGAGAAGTCCTGCTTTATGGTTATCAACTAAATGATTGGAGACACCAGGGTGTTAAATTT
>PVKH010024453.1:0-13625 GCA_004027955.1 Chaetophractus vellerosus
GAGCCCCTGGCTTGCAGCCTGCCGGCGGAACCTGGACTTGTGTATCCCCACGGTCACGTGAGAGACTCTTATAAAATCTTATATTTTTAACAGAGATCTCGTGTTGATTCTGTTTCCCGAGAGAACCCTGACTAGAACAATCCTGTTATCTCATCTTTATCTCCTTCCTGCTAAAAAATCCAGCATAGTCATTATTTATCTTCCTTTTGGAGGGACAAAGCTTCAGTACCTCTCCCCAATAGCTGGTTTCAGTATTTAGATCCTTAAATTTCTAATTACTACATGAGTCCATTTCCACTTTTCCTAGGTATCCTCAGGGACATCCCATATCATTGCCTTATCATTGAGATTTATTGGTATCATTTTATTTACCAACTGCCCTTTTTATTTTTATATCAGGGGCAGATGTTCAATTTGGCAACTTCTCCAGCTTCAATTAATGCACATAATTCCACAGCTCCCTGACTGGTTCCAAAATATTTCCCTATCTACAAATAGGAAGACAGTTTAAGGTTTTTGAAGGTACATTTCAAGAGATGCAGCTTAATTCGTCACAGTTCTCAATGAATTACTTGTTTCATATTGATTTTTAAAATTAAACTCCCTGATGTTGCAAACTGAGATGTGGACACAAAGAAAAGGAGATTAAAACCATGGATAGTACAACATAAATTCCTGGAATTTTCTTACATTATGAGCATTAAAATGAATATGTTGAGGAAATTTTAGACGTGCTTGCCTTGAGAAATTAGGTAACCCTTGAATGTTTAGTCTAATTGTTGTTTTCCTATTCAATTGCTTTAATTACTCTTAAACAGAAAAAAATTTGTTCTTTGGCTTTAATTATAAATGATTTTCATGACCTATAATAAAACAATCACATGAAAAATGTTGTCATGTGGATTCTTTTATGTTAAATAAATATAAATTGCTGCAAATAAATTTACTGTAATAAATGTCACTTTTCTAAAGTCTTTATCAACTTCCCAAATAACATTTTGAAATATTTTTAATAATAAAAAAATATATCATCTATTTTCATTGGGAATAATTTCCACAATTCTGTTTCCATATGGACTGCTTTTATTAATTGTCATTTTTATTTAATATGTATTTAGTACCCATTGATCAAGTCCGTACAACAAAGCAAAAGTTTTTGCAAATCTGAATTGAAATTTGGCTCTGTTCTGACTAATCTTGCTTCATCAACTTATGAGACAATCAAAGAACACCTAAATACTGGCTGTAGTTGATGAATTCTGAAAATTGAGTGACTTTTAAAACACCTTTATCACAAAAGTTATAAAAGAAAACACTTGAGTATTTCCTCTCAAAGTTATTCACCTAGCTTCTAGAGTTTTGTTCACCTTACTCTCCGGTTATAAATTGTTACATTTTTAGGTGGCTTAAAACAAACTTATATTTGGAAAATCTAATAGGTTGACTCTACATAGATTTATACTATTCTATTTAAAGGTATTTTAGATTTTTTTGGCAGTATTTGTACCACAGAGTGTCCAGGATATATTAGGAAGGTGGAATGAGATGTTTCTTAAAGTGACAATTACAAGTGAGTAAGACGTAGGGAGATGAATCACTTGGTCGTTATATTGATCTGAATTCTTGGAGAAAATAGATCATAAATTTGAAGGAAAAAGTCAATGTGTTTCTGCAAATGGATATTGCTTAAGTCCCTTAAATGCTCCTTGAAGTAAATGGGCCACAAAAGAAGTTCCCTTAGCCCAATACAATCTCACTTCCAATCTTGGCTGATTTCTGAATCCTGAGATTTTTTGAATATCTTCTTAGATCAGAGTGTATTAAAGAGGCTAGATTATGTGGTATTTGCTGAATTTGGTATCAGAGGACTTAAGTTTGAAGCCAAGTCTTTCCTCTAACTAGTTTGTTGACCTTGAGTAAGTCACTTAACTACTCTGAACATTAATCATAAAATAGACTTAGCTGAAGAAAAATGTACACAGTTATCAAAATTCATATGACACAGCAAACAACATGGCCTCAAAAGAGAAGCCATTTCATTTTCTTCAAAAAAAAACTCTGTTTCAGGGGCCAGTGAAAATATTCTATTAAATTCCCGAAAATTTTGGTGCTGTGCATTGCAATATGTTGTTGTACAATAAGACACTAAACATATAGGTTAGATTGTATTAAAAGTTATAAGTAGTTTATTACCAGAGGAAGTTGGCACATATAAATATACAGAATTTTTATTTGCTACCTAAGATTTTCATATTAGCTAAGTAACCATGGCCCTCTCACTCCTCTGAGTCATTTTTTCCTTCTATAAAATGCAGAGAATAATCCCAACTCTGATTATGTCATAGTATTGTGTTAAAAAGTAAATGAAATACTGCAAAAATACCTATTGTATTACCTAGAGATAACCCATCTATATGGGTAAAAGTAACGAGTCTCTGGAAAGCCATGAATCTTGTTATTGCCATGCTTAGAAGGCCCAGTTATTAGGTGCGATTCATTCATTCATTTGTTCAGTCAGTCGGTTAGTCAGCCAACTCACACTGATATGTTTCAAATACTCTCCTTAACTAGAGGATAACATGATACATAAAACACAATCCCCTAAATTTAAGATATGCATAATCCAGAAAGGATTGTACACCCAGCTCATTGTGTTCCAAAGATATAGTATGTTTGCTAGCACAGTTTATTTAAACCTTGGATTGGAAAGCTTTTTATATACTATCCAGTTAGCTATATGCTTAAATCATCCCATTCTCTTTACATTAATCTGCTTTAGTCAAGCATGACAAGTGTACCTACTTCACCAAGGTGTCTATTGGGGACTGAATCATGTACTTCCTAAAATGCATGTACAAATCTTAAGTTATGTACATGCAGGTATGAATCTATTTGTAAATAAGTCCTTTGAAGATGTTATTATTAGTTATATTTGTGTATAGAATCCTCAAGATCCTATTTAGATGAGGCCAAACTGAATCAGGGAGGGCCTGAATTCATATGACTCAAGTCCTTATAAGCAAAAGACATTGGACACAGAAGTCGAAGCCAGGGAATGGAGCAGATGGGCATGTGACAGAGGCAGAGAAGCAAGCCAAAGAATTCCAAGGATCATGGCAAGCCAGCACGAGAATGTGACAAACTTCAGGGGAGTATTGCCTGTCAAGATAGTGATTTTGGTCTTCTAGCCACTAAATCCTTGTTTTGTAAGCCAACCCATTATGTAGTGTCATAGCTGCCTGACAAACTAAAACAACATCTGATGTAGTGACTCCTCTTAGGCAAATGAATTTCCCAGTATAGGTGCCTCATTTTATGTTGCATCATGACTCTAAAATTCCTTTCAAGAATGTGTTACTATGCAAGCTTTTGGAATAGCATTTCATCATCCATTCTTGTTTGTACATTTATCCAAAAAAAATCCTTTTTTTTTTTCATTTTTTGGATGGTATGAACTTCTAAATGTGTCTTGGATTTGCTTTAGGACATTATAGTTTTACCAAACTATAGCCCTGCCATATAAGATGCATTTCTCTCACGTCATTCTGAGGCCTTTACATCCCTCAAACTCAACCAAGTAATGGAGTTCTTTACTAATAGACTGGTTTTGTCTCCAAAATTAGTCCCTTTTCTGATTTCCATAGCATTCCTGATGCTTTTACCCTCATTTAGAATGTAGCCACATATTGAAACCTTTCTTTAGCCATTTCATGTCAACTTGTCTTCCTAAAACCAAGTTGTTACTTTTTAGAGCAGGAACTGAAACTTAAACTCTCTTATTCCAGACCTTCCCTGGTGAAATCATGCTGAAATGAATTGACAAGCAGTGAGGATGAAACAACGCAATATTTACCTCCAATACATAGATCTATTTATGTATACATAGTATAAATTACTCTTAATTTGCATAAAAAAGATGCTGCAGATTGAATCATGTCCCCCACAAACGGCATGTTCAGGTCCCAACCCTTGTTCCTGTGGGTGTGGACCCATTGTAAATAGGACCTCTTGAAGTTGTTACTTCAGTTAAGGTGCAGCCTAACTGAATCAGGCTGCTCTTCAGTCAGGATTATTGTAGTCCTTCAGAATCAGAATGAAATTTAGACAGAAAGAGAGAGACAGAGAGAGACAGAGAAAGAGAAGCCACAGGGAACAGCCGAAGCTGGAAGTCAGTGGAACCTGGAAGAGAAAGGAGAAGATGCTGCCTTATGCATTGTCATGTGTCAGAAAAGCCAACAAACTCCAAGGATTGCCAACCAGCTGGAAGACACCAACTCAGGGAGAGACCATGACCCAATAAATTCTTGTTGTTAAGGCCCCTCATTGTATGGCAATTGTTTTAGCAGCTGAGAAACCAAAACAAGAAAAAATTGACTTGCCATTTCCTTTATCTTTAAGAAATCCACACAAACTCCAAAAATACCAAAGAAAATAGAACCCAACTCCCAAACTGATTTCCTAGCAATCAACTCAGTGATGACGTGCAATAGAAATTGTAGTAGCATTTATCTGTGGTGCTATAGTATGGCTTTACTTCTGTAGAGGGCTAGGCTTATCTTCTGCCGCATTTCATAACCTCTTGATTTTATGTATACGTTCATAAATCCATTTTTCTAAGGCAAAATGCCTCTATTTTATAGAATCATGCTTTAAATGCATCTGGAAATAAAGCCTGTTCTGTAAAATTGTATCAAAGCCTAGAGACAAATTAAGCATTTTAGCTAATACTACATAGACTATCTCTGTAGTCTGCTGCTCTCAGAATTCCTATGTAATTCCTAGGATACTAGAGTCCATTAGTTTGGTGTGCAAGATTTTGAGACTATATTTAACCATGCTTAGAAATGTCAGTTTTCCTTTGTGCCTATATTCTGTGTAGGACTGGCCTCTTTATGAGCACTTTCGTTTTTCCTTCATGTGGGGAAAGCACCTGGTAAGATTTGAACAAATAAGATTCAGTGATGGTTATTATAATTATGACCTAAATTTTCAATCAGTGACCAAAATTCAGGTAGTCTATCCAAGCAGAATTGGAAGAAATAATCAGAAAATATGTAAGAGCTATGCAATTGATAGCAGTCAAGGCAGGCAGATGGGCAGGTGGCATTTATGTTATTTAACGGTAAAAACTGAATCTAGTCATGGTAACATTATTGTTGATAGAAAAAGCTCCAGTTATTAGAAAGATTGGGCAATCAATGACAAGAAATTATAAAACGAGCATTTTGTTTTTATTGTTTTAAGAAATATAGTGGAGATGTAAAAAAAAAAAAAAGTGGTGACTAAGACGGAAAAGTCAAGAACCAAAATATCTATTGAACAAGTTACAAGGAGTCAGACTTAATAGTTGGTTATGCAGCAACTGCCAAAAGAATTTTGCCATCCCTTATCAAACACTCCCTCAAAATTGGGGCTTGGTGTTTGCATATATTTCAGGAGGAGACCAAATATGGTATTAATATGCTAAGCTGCTAGGATTAGTGGAGTTTCCTAGAACTCCATTGTGTTTCCTGTTTAATTTACAGTGTATTGAAGAGTATAATGATGGGGAAGCTGACTAGGGAGGAAGCATTCAGGCAGAGGAAAAGCATAGCCTCATTCAAACGATTGTGCTGTGTGGCTAGAGGTCTGAAAGCAAGAAGAGAGAAAAATAAAGCTGCAAAGCTAAGTAAGTCAGATCTTGAAGGCCTTGTTAGTAGTCTTTGTCAAATATTTTCATTCTATGAGCAATAACAAACCTTTGAGGTGTCTTAAAGCAGAAAGTGATGTCTAAATTTTCATTTCATAAAATGAAATGCAGGGTGAAAAAGGGAATGGATGATGCAATGGTGGATGCAGAGAGAAAAACTGAGGAGTATTACAGTAGGTAGGAGAAAATACAGAATGGAATAGGGTATTGACAGTGCAGATGGAGAGAAGATTGGCTTGGAAAAAAAATATTTAGGAAGTAAAATCAATTGACAGTGCTGAGTTAGATGTTAGAGGTAAGGCAAGAACAATGTCACAAATAATCCCTAAGTTTTTGGCTTAGATGTTATGTTGATGCTAGAAACATTGGAATTGAACCAATGTGAAGGAACCATAATGAATTCAGAGTGTTAAACTGTGTGTGCCTTTGAGACATCCAAATAAGGATATTGGAATCCTGGTTGGGAACAAAGGTCTGGAATCCAATCCAGAGATTTCAGAACTTTAAGTGCAAATTTGCAAGTGATTTCATATGGTCAGTAGTAGAATTATTGGACAACATTCAGATCTATTTAAATTTGGCAACCACTCTGCCATATTGTAAGACAGTCTTCAATAGCATTTGACTGGTCAAGTGCATTGACTGAGATAACAAGTGATTGGACTTATTCTTGGTTGGGTTTTGCTGAATGGATGTCACAAAATAGCAAAAGAAGCAAGGGAATTGAAGATATTATCAAGAGTGTAATAAAATATGAACAGTAGACTCTAAATATAGGAATATTTGAAGGAGGGAAGAAGGAGAGAAAGAAAGGTGGTCAGTGAACTTGAGGTATCAATGAGGCCATAGATAAAAAAGGTGGAGTAGATTAAGTTTAAGATCAGAGTGTGATATTCTTCCATTAGTGATCTTGAAAATGAGCTAGTTACAGGTGACAGCATGATACTCCATCACAATGTGTCATACGTTGGAGAGGAAAAGAAATTCATTGGCAATGAGGTCAAGGACCTAAGGAGTTGTCAGGTTATACAGTCCATGTCCACAGAATGATGGTGAAGAGGAAAAGCAAACAGGTTGCAGAAATAAAAGCAAGTGCTGACATGGATCTTCTTTCCTTAAGGATATCAAAGAAGAAAGAGCATATGCTGTTCCAGGAGCTTGAAAAACCCTTTGGATTTTCTCAGCTTTGGATTTCAGCTCCAAATGTTTGTACATCAAAACCTAGTGCTTTCAGATATGTCATGATCCAGCTGATATTACATTACCATAAAAATATAAAAACTATAGCACAGAAAAATATCTATTTTGACAGTTTTGATCATTAGGAAGCAGTGAAGACAGCCGTAAGATATTTCCTTTTAGGCTCTTGGACAGAGAAAGGAAATGTAATTAAGATGTTGAATAATTTAATGATGTGCACTCTCCAGAGCATATCAACTTTTACTGCTGTTGCTATTTCCAGATTCTATTTTCCAACCAGAGATTTTTTTTATGAGTTGTGATATTCACTTGAAACCTTAATAATTCTCAGAGATCCAGCTCTATGGACACTGGGGCTTTTCCCTCTACCTGAAACTTACTTGAAAGAACTAGAACTGCCAGGTCAATGGTTTTCAAGAATTATGGAGGGCAAACCAAATGTAATCTAAACTTTTTTAAGGCACTAGTTACATAGTCTTTCCATGTGAATACTTTCACACTGTTTTCAGGTTTCAGATTAAAATATTAATTGTATACAAATTATGACCTATATAGCATTCTCTAATAAGGACTATGCATTTATTAAATAAACTATTGGCACCATCCGAGTTAAGCGGGAGGCAAAAGTTTCATAACCAAAAATGTAATTTGAAGAGTTCTGTTAATTCTTTCTATTTGCCTTTAATGATATTAAAATGAATTAATTTATCATATTTAATCATTTTTACCTAATAACACACACAAAACCTTTGTGAAAGGTAAAACATAATCCTCATTCAGTTCCCAGGGGCTTGTATCCTCAGTTTGTCCCTATTAATCTACTGGGTCCAGCATTGTCTCCATGCAATGTTTTCCTTATGAGAGTCTCCAAAATGCCTCCTTAAATTTGCGATTGTTTTCCTTCCCCAAAGGGAAGTAAGAAACAATGGTTTATTTTATCCCACTATTGATTTTCAGGTCGGGGTAAGCAGAAAAATGGCCCCTCAAAGATGTCAACGTGCTAATCCTAGGAACACGTCAATATGCTATGTGAAGTGCACAGGAGAATTAAGGTTGGCGATGGAATTAAGCTTGCTAATCAGTTTTCCTTAATATACGGAGATTATTCTGGATTATCCAAGTGAGTCAATGTAATAAAAAGGCTCCTTAAGAGTGGAAGGAGGCAGAAGAGGTCTTAGGGTGAGACAGATTTGAAGATGCCACACTGCTTATTTTGAAGAAGGATGAAGGAGCCAAAAGCTGAGGAATGAAGGTGGCCTCTAGAAGTTGGAAAAGCTAAAGTAACAGATACTCTTTTAGACCCTCTAGAAGGAACACATTCCTGCCAACATCTTTAATTTAACCTGTGAAACCCACTTTGGACTTTGGCATCCAGAATTGCAAAATAGTGGCTTTAAAAACACAGATTTACTAATTTTGTGGCAATTTGCTACAGCAGCAATAGGAAAAGAATTCACAAGTCTTTCCTTATGTATCTATCAGCAGTTTTCTACATCTGTTATCTTCATCTTCATAAAAAATTTGCACCTATTCTTTATCCATGTCAGTGATGAGCATTGTTAGCAAGTCCATTCCTGTTAGTTAGGGTTTTCCATCACCCAGGGTAATATGTAATTTCAAAGAAATTAGAAGTGTTTCCTTGTGGGAAACACTGGATAACCTTGTACTGGAGATGATGGAGGCTTCCAGGAACACTGTAGAAAAGGATCACTGCCTTTAACCTCTGCCCATGTCACTCACCAGGGTATCCTCTTTGATGGGACTATTTCCCCCGATTCCCAGATACTTTTCTCTAATTCCTTACCAGATTCATTCAGAGTCAAATTTTATTTATTATAACTTTATTACTACCCCTAAGTCATTTTCTAGGATATATCATAAGATTTTAATATTCCCTTATCTTTTTTGGTTCATTAAAACAGCTAGTGAAGTGTCTCTTCTTCTAAGACATTCCACAACTAACTGGAAGAGACATATTGATTTCACAATTTGTCTAAATGAATAGCAATCTCCCCTGAAATGCATGTAACTAAATTCAAATAATAATCTGAATTATTTTCCATAAAACTTTCCTAATTAGCAATAAGTGTGGTAAAAAAATAAGAAGGCAATTTTGAAGAAGTGGAATTTTGAAATATCTCTATGAAATTATATTTGTTTTAATTTAATCTTTAATAATTTTATTTAAGCTTTAATAATTTTATTTAATCTACTATAACTCAGAGTTTTCAAGCACTGTGCTATTTTTCTAAAGACAATGCCAAGGTTACGAGTAGCCTATCAATGTTTGTATACTTGGAGATGCTTCCAAAGTGTGAGAAAATAGTTTGTCTTTCTAAAAAAACTAAATATCCTTTTAGAATGATGGTTACTCAATTTTCTCAGCATTGCTTTTCTTTCTGAGAAAGTGGAATATTAAATTTTTCATCCCAGAGATTACAATTTCTAAATTAATGAGCTACAAACTGATTATAATTTATAAGTTATACTTCTTCAAACTGATGTATATGGTAGATATTCCATGCATTTGTCCACATCTATAGCTTTTATATTATCCTATAGGGTCTACATGGAAGAATACCTTGATTACTGAACATGGGCACGATTTGGATGGACACATCCTATTCAGATTAGCCACGATAGTGATGCTAGTTATCATTTTTCTCCCATCTTTGAACTCAAAAGCCCCAATTCTCAAGCAGAATGTTGTAATTGGAAAATAAGGCTATACTAGATCATCTTGAAGGAGTACCACAAAAAAAAAAACATTACACTGACAGTGTACCTCAGGGAGTAATTTCAAAACTTATTTGGAAGAATTAATATATTGATAATCCAGTTAGAAAACAGGCATTTTTTAAATGCCCATTCTGTTAAAAACAAATGCCATGTTATGGTTTTCAGAAAAAGGTGAGGAATATGGAAAGCACCACCTACAACAGCAGCAGTAACAGCTACAGCAAATAATAGCAATAGCAGTGGTAGTAATAATTCCTGCCACCAAGGACAGAACACTTACTCCTAGACTGATTTTGCATCAGGAAAGCTAAAACAAAGGTTTTTCAGAAACATAATATTTGAGAAGATATCTTCTGGACATATTCTTTGAAAGAATCTAACAAGATGTCAAGACAGGATGAAATAAACCCACATCAAATTGAAAAACAACAAAACTCAGCAAAAGAATTCTGGGTTTCCTCTTCTTAACTTTTCTTCTGGAAAGTTCAAAGAAAATATCTCAGCTTTATTCTATTTGTGTCAAATAACTATCCATGTACAACAGACATTGAAACACATTGGGGAAAAAAAGTAATAACTTGTTTTTTAATTACTTTAAGTAAACCATTGTTCAGTTTTAATAGCCTTAACACTATGGTCAAACATGAGAGGAAGAGGGGAGGAAAATGAGACAGAAAGAGAGGAAATGAGACAGAAAGAGAGGAAAGAAAGAAAATATAGGGGTCGACTGTATAGCCCAGTGGTTAGGGCGCCAGTACACCACAATGGAGGCCCCAGGTTGGGTTCCCGGGGACCTCTCCGAGCGAGCAGACCACCTGAGAAGGCAAAGCCGCTGTGGGCGGGGCAGAGTCACCGTGGGCAGGGCAAAAAGCCGCCATGGGCAGGGCAAAGCCGCCACAGGCAGGGCGAGCCGCCTGTGAACTGAGAAAAAAGCCTCCCGGGAATGGAAGCAGAGCTGCCCACAAGTGGGGCAAGCTGCCTGCACAGTGAGCTGACTCAGCGCGTCGCTGCAGCAGGGGGAGACAAAGCAGACATAGAAGAACACACACACACACACACACACAATGAACACACAGCAAGAGCAAGCAGAAAGGGGAGGGATATGTAGCAAAAAAAAAAAAGAAAGAAAGAAAATATAAGTGCATGTGAGCAATATGACTAAATAGAACTGGTTTATAGCAGAACATAAATGCTCCAAAGTCATGTATTTTTACCATTACATTTATAGCCTGAATTAAATTTTTTCACCAAGAATATTTGATGCCCAATTACCCCATCTGAATTACCACATAAAACAATATCCTACATATTCTGGTCTTGAAAATGTTAGGCTCACATTTTTACCATTCCGAATCATTAAACAATCTACATCAGTTGAGATAAAGAGTTTTCAGAAAATAAACACTTTATGTCTTTACACCATATTATTTTAGTAGTCAGAATTCCTTATATTTTTTTCCTGAAATTTAACATATGTCACATAATGTTAGCTATTTCATTATCATCTAAAGTTTTTACTGCAATTTGGATGGTCATAGAAATGAAATTTCTTAAATCCATCTTAAAGACAAATGCAGCTTCTTACATTTTTTAGTCACAGAATTGTATGGCCTCCAAAACCTCTGCAGTTTAAATTGCTAGAATATTAACTTCATCTTTGAAAATTCAAACCCTTAAGAAAAAAACTGCTAATACCAAAGTATTGTTTATTACCTTCAGAATCATAAAACAAAAAAGCTTCTGGGTTACACGTTCACCTATAAAGTTGGGGCAATTTCCTCCTTGGCTGCTTCCATATACGTTCCAATTCTCCAAACCAGATGAAATTTTAAGGGAAAAGCAGCAAAACAATTAAGAGAATATTTTGGATCTAAATCTCTCACCATTGAATCATGGATAAAAGTCCTTACTTTTATTAAATCATGATTCAAAAGTATAAATTTGCTTAAAGTGAAAAAGACCTAGGATATGATATTTAGATATTTCTCACTATTGCTGTATTCTTTGCCTGAACAGGTTAGAACATTAGCCATTGTTGTGATTGTTTTGTCAGTTAATTGAAATACAAAAAGAAATCAGTGATTTGGGAGATCGGGGATCTGTTAATTTTTAACCTAGATCCAAACTGAGATTTTTTGTCATATGTTCACTCATTAGAGCTTCAAAGTATTTAAGTAATCTAGAGCATTACCTTCATAAAGGAAGGCATCTTTATTTTGTTGACTGATTTATATACCAAGCACTTAGAAGAGTGCATGTAAAATAGCAAGCGACTAAAAATATTTTTACCTTACTTTGAACTAAAGCCGCTACATACTCAACAAAATTTGCAGAAATATTTCTTAGAGTCATCTCTCTGATCCATGAGGGTCAATGTATCAAAGTTCATTCATTCTATTCCAATTTATGTACATAAATTGTTATCTTATTTAATAAATAATCATAATAAAATATAATGGACATTTTATAAGTATCTGAATTTTCTTTTATTTATTTTTTGACATATATCAAGATTCAAATTAATATTTATAATATACATTCAATATTACATTCAGATGACTTTTCAATACTATTATTTTTGTTTAAGCTCTAGCTATCGGTCTTAATAGACAATAGGTTTACAAGTGCCTCAGTAGTTCATATCAAGCAGAAGAGTTTTCTAAAGTTGAAATTTCAAAAGATAAATGCCTTTAGATTTTACCTTTAAGGGTGCATCCTTTATACAAAACAATATACTTGTGCTTTTTACTTAGAGGACCTTGAATATAGGAGGGATTTTGCTTTTGGCTTAGGTTTACATCTGCCCATTTTTCTTGCTAATGCCAAGAAAATAAGTGAACTGATATTTTTCAGTGAATATAGCTTTCCTAAATAAAATGACAGGCAATCTAAGGCATATGGTTCCTTTTTTTATTTTTCCCTGCTTCAGAATAAAGATATTAAGACTGGAGAAGAGCTCTCTCTCAAAAAATGCCTGAGTGGGGGTGAGATCATGCTGGAGTTAGTTGTTTTGGGATACCACGGGGGGGGGGATGGGGCTTCAGGACAGCGATCTGGAAGGAGCTGGACCAAGAGATAAATTGAGCAAGGTAAAACCATGAGTTTCTGGTCCCTGTGGCTCGAAACTGCCAACAGCTAAGCCCCACCTTCAAGGCAAAAAGCAGCTGTGAGCCCTAAGTCCCAAGGCTGGCCAACTAGCCAGAGAGAGAGTTCTCCAAGAGTGGGAGGGTTCTGGCAAAGGGTGGAGGGATTTCCTCTCTGTGGGTTTGGTGGCCTCGACCCCTTTTGAACTTTGAGGACCATACCAAATGGCTTAAAGTGGCACCAGGAAGAAGGGAGAGGCAAATCTTCTGAGGTAGCCTGATTTACCTAACTGTACTGGAATAATGAAAATTGGCCTAAGAGACGGAGGAGTCAGGCAATTGATTAGTCCCCTGCTGAAAATATCAAAATTTCAACTCCCCTAAGGGAGGAGAGCAGTAGGAAGCACTTAATAAACTTCTGAGAGCCTATTTAGGTTCCCCTGGGAGGAGGGGGATAGTCTGGAAGAAGGTTAGTTCACTTCCCAGGGTCCCATTTGATTCTCAAAAGTGAGCTCAACCTGACCAGAAGAGGTGAGGGGGAATCCACTCACAAGGCTGTTGCATCCTGCTGCCCTTGGAGAGAAAGCAATAATAGAAAGGGGGCAGGGACAGACTCCTAAGCAGCAGGAATCCACACAACCGCAATGAGTCAAACCTGCCTGAGGGAAAGTGACTGGATAGTTTTCTGAAGAGCTAACTGACTCAACAAAAAGGTTTAGCTCAGTCGAGGAGTTTCTACCTTAATTTATGAGGTCCCTAGTTCGATTCCTGGCTCCTCTCAGAGTAGTGGTCCAGAAGGATCTCAATTATCCAGCTGATACATTAAGACAGGGAAAACATAGACATTGTTTTTGTATTAACTTCTCTTGGGTCTCTTATTCTTCCTAAAAATAGGTTACTTTAAAAAAAATTTT
>PVKH010024454.1:0-13624 GCA_004027955.1 Chaetophractus vellerosus
AAAAGAATTAAATGACATAAGTTGCCTGATATCCAAGAGTTATAATATAGGTGGGCATGTAAGACAAGCACTAACAGATTTTTTTAAATGATACACATTTATGCTAGCAAGAAAGAGTATATGTGATAAAGGTCAAGTGAAAAGACTTTGGTTGTAAGAGCTGATACCTTTGAGGAGGAAGAATCTGAACCAGGCCTTAAAAGGAGGACAGGATTTATATTGTCTGAGAGTTTGGGGAGGGTATTCCAGGTAGAAATGATGTGTACAAGGGAAGAGGAAATATTCAAGGATAGTTTGATGGAACAGAAGATTTGTTAGAAAAAAAAAAAAAAGGAGAGAGAGAGATGATGATGAGGCTAGAAATTTGGAGCCTATCTATCATTCACCTACTTGGTCTTCACTGCACTTTCCAGCTTGTAAATACCTGGTAATCTGTGTGATAATTTAAGCTGTGACCTCCATGAGAGTAGGAATCCTGCCTGTTGGATTCCATGCTGGTGGCTCCAGTGCCAGGAGTTCATAAATATTTGCTTAATAACTGAACAAAAGGAATTAATAAATGCACAAATAGTTGACTGAACCGATTTTGTAGAAAACGAAGCTCACTTGGGTCATATCCTAAAGCTCTTCAAGTCCAGATGGACTGGTCAGTTGAGCAGAATATGTCTAACTCTTAAAAACGAACCCGACGACAGTACTCAACATCATAACTCTGCAGTTTCGACCCTTTAACCAAGAGGAGGAAAGTGACTAAGGAAATTGAGTTTCTTTTTTTACTGCTTGGCCCAGGTTGTTGTTCAGTGAAGTTTTTCAATCCAAAGGGACATTTTTTCCTAGGCCAGCAAGTAGCAGAGCCCTTTCTCCTACCTTTATCTCCCCTGAAATGGCCAAGAAACTAGCAAAGATGTTGGTAGAAAACAAAGGAAGAACCTGAAAAAAAAATGAGGTGCATTCACATTGAACAGGTAGTCTGTGTTTTTAGTGAGAAAATCTGGGCCCGCCCCATGGGAATGGAATTTTTACTAAAAAAAAAAAAATATATATATATATATATATATCCCCAGGCCAGGGTTCTGTAGACTATTCACAACACTGTGTTCCCTGCACTGGAGATGGGAAGTCTGGGCAGAGAAGGCATACATTAATAGCTCCTGTAAATTATTGATGAGCAAGGATGATGAATTAGCATGCCTGACACCCAAACCTGGGCCCTCAGTTAGAATTAGAGAAATTAGAGAAATTAAAGCTGGAAGGTAACGTAAAGGTCACCCATTAACCAAAAGCACTTCATTTACAGAAAGGGAAACTGAGGCCCAGAGGAGCTGCATGGCCCATGTAACATGAGACAGCTAGTTAGTGAACGATCTGGGGCCAAAAGCAAGTCTCCTGATCCTAATCCAAGGCTCTTTCTGCTGCACTGTGCTGCTCTCAGTCACACTGGGGACTGATAGTCCATCAAACCACGTCACTCAGCTGAATGTCACTCGTACGATCGCAGACTTAATGGACACTTCAGGGGCAAACAGTGCCCACCACTTCCCAGAGAAAAAATTTCTTCCAGACCATGGCCAAATAATTTCACTGTCACTACATCATTCCTTGCCATTCTCCAACAGCTCCAGATTCTGGAATGGTTTTCCTTCTGTTATACCGGAATCTTTCTCTCTTTTTACCACTGAAACTGACTACGTGACCTTAGCCAGCTCCTTGAAACTAACTTCTTCCTCCATAAAATGGAGACTTTTATCATCATTGAAATTAAGTAAGAAAATTATTTACTTAACACAAATTGCTTAGCATAATGCCCAGCACACAATAAGTACCAACTAAATGTTAGATAAATATGTATCATCGGTCACCCGTCCTCTTCAGAGCCAGAATTCTGTTTTCAGGAGGTGTCACTCCTGATATGTCTTGCTTGCCCATTTCCAGGGAAAAGGAAGGAGTGGTCACAGCCTGTACACCTGCCTGCGTGGCCTAGGACCACCGGGATCTGCTGTGCTTTGTGGACATAAATCCTACCCAGAGCTCAGCTCCAACTACTACTCAAATACTAATTCTATGCTGAAAGGGAAAGTGGGATTAAAAGGAGAATTCACGCCACAGATCAGGAATGGATTGATGCAGAAGTCGTTTGATAAATTAACAAAAAGAAAAAACTCCAGTGTTCAGGATTCATGAAATACTCTCTAGCTTGCACGGCAGGGGGGCGGGATAAGGATTTTATTCTCCATAGCTATCCTCTGAAATTTCCCATCCCACAAATAACACTTCATTGAAGCTAAGTGATTAAACTTGAGCGAAGAATAACATGTATGGCCCGGAAGAAAAAGGATTCAAACATATGCTTCAATGGAACAAGTCAGTCCATGAGACACACAGAGGCAGGAAGAGGCTGTGCCAGATGGCAGAGGACATGCAAACGAGAAGCCTGGACCAGAGGCGGGAGCAGCAGGTAAAGATGCCTACCAAGACGGAGGCGGGAGAAAGCATCATTAAAAAGGAGGAGGATGACAGCACAACTCTGTGATGAAAATGAGAGCCACTGAGTGCACACTTTGAATGGATTGTGCAAAGCACGGGACTGTACAACACAGGGAATCCTGTGGTGGAACATGGACGGTAATTAACAGAACAAACCTGAGAGCGTTCTCCCTTCAACGGTAACAAATACGTAATACTAATGCAGGGTGTTAATAATCAGGTGGGTTGGGGGAAAAATACACCAAATGGCATATTTTGGGCTACAGTTAGTAGTAATGTTTTGATGATGCTCTTTCATAGTTTGCAACAAATGTTTCACAACAATGCAAGGTGTTGGTGGTGGGGTGATAATGCATGTTTGTTTCCTAAGTTCACAACTTTTACGATACACTTGCTTATATATATCCATTTATAAATGATGAAGGTTTTTTAAATTAAAAAAAAAAAAAGGAAAGAGGAAGAGGAGAAGTAGTAGCAGTAGTCAGGAAACTTCTCACCAGCAACTAAGCACCCAGAGATTTTTGAGTAAACCTTTAGAATGAGAGTCATTCTCTTATTTGTTTGACTTCTTAGAAAAGAAAATAAACAAAATCCATCGGCCAAACACTTCAAATGGTCCTTCTGGGAACAGGGTTCAGAAATATGTAAGACCAATGTCCTAAGACAAAAGGCTGAACTATTTACTGTGTGAGAAATAGGTTAGATCTGCCCTTTTATAGAAAATACCCTGCCAGTGTGTACATAGGCAGGGGAAGCCCATATAGAGTCAAACGAAAATCTTCCCCTTTAACCATCTGGCTTTTTAGGGAGCTCAAAGGACAGGACCCATTGGAGCCTTTTTCCTTCTCCCAAGTCAGGGAGACTGTCCCTAAAATACTCTTCACATGAGCCAACAGATTATCCTGAGCCCCAGAGACTCAGCAGTTACTCAGAAGAAGTCTTCAGATACAGAAGAGAGCACAGCCCAAGACAAACAAGGTTGTAACCACAAAATGTAAATCTGTTTGAGCCTTTTTTATTTGTATTTACCACACAACTCTTTGTAGAAAGGATTTAGGCTGAAGACGGAAGTAAGGAATTTTCTATTTTTATTTTTTGTTATGTTTTATTTTGCTTTTTTTTAAAAAAAAAGGGACTTTGGATTTTTACACTAAAAATTAATAAATCTGACTTCCACTACATACACCTACACATTTTTACCCAGAAGGAAGGCACTGCTGGAGGCCCATGATTCAGCAAGTCCTGCTGGGTTGTGTATTAGCCTGGCTTTGTAGAGATGGGTGTGGCTGCCCAAGAATTCACAAAAGCATGCTGAAAGGGTAACTGAAAATAAAGAAATAAATGTATGTGTCTAGAGATATCAAGCCAAGGAGTAACTTAACAGGAAAAAAATGTGAAATCTGGGCTAATTCTTGGAAAAAGGAGAATTAAGTCTGTGGTGGGGAATGTCCTATTGTAGAACCCAGTGGTTTTCAATCAAGAGGCCACCAGGTAATAAAAGCTACCCATAACATTTTAAGCAGCCTATTGGAAACTGAATATCTGCCTAAGATGTGATCACATAGGCTAACTAAAAAGTCTAGTTGTTTTGTTTTCTAGCTGGAAGTCTATCAAGTCTGTGTGGTGACGCCGGTCATCTCATCCTGATGAGAAACTGACTGGCCATTGATGACATCCAAGACATTTCTGGGATGAGATTTTTATTTGCCATTCTATGTCTTTGATTAATAAAAATTGAATTACAACTGAATTATTACTTGTTAATCACAGTTTGGCAGGCAAAATCTTGCAAAACCCTGGGCTGACCGAGAAAAACAATAAAAGGGGTCCTTGGGGAGGAAAAGTTTGGGAACTACCCTTAAGCCTCTCCCGAACATGCTCTATTCCAAAGGAATAAACAGGCATCCCTTGAGCCAGAGTGGAGCGTGCCTGTTGTGTGAGAAAACTCAAAGAGACAGTGTAAATTAACTGCATCTGGTTAGACTGGGTGAGAAGGAGGAGGAGATAATTAGTTGGCATTACAGGAACAAGGGCAAAGAAGAGAGTTCTATATATACCGAGAGTAAACCCAAAATAGACTACTTTGCACCCGTTTGGTGCTTGTGGAGAACTCGTCACCTCCAAGCTGGCGGACATCAAACCCGGGGACCAGGTGCACAGTTTGACCAAACTCCTGGATAACACAAACTACCTATCCTACTTCCAACAAATGACAACCTGATTTCATCCCCTTTTACTTCTGTAAATAAAGGCAAGAAAGCCAAGGTAAGCCCCAAAACATTCAGGAGCAATAAGGCAAGGTTTCAGTGAGGGAACAAATTTTTCAAACCAAAGCCCTGCAATGAGTAAACTGAACAAATGCATCTGTTTATAATAAAATAGGTTCTCTTAAAACCTGATACTGGTCAATTTACAGCACCCTTTGGTATGTATGTTTCCATGTGTAGACGTGCAACATTTCGGAAGTAACACATATTTCAAGGGAGGCAGAGACATCACTGGGCTGTTTTATTGTGCATGGGACAATAAAAGTAAATGCCACAGTCACGTAAAACTCTACTGTACATAGCCAAGATACAATTTCCACCTCAGAAGAATTTAAGGCATTCTAGCACTAACATGAAGGCATCTAACATGAAAATCTTTTCTCTCCAGAGACGCGAAAAGATTGGACTTTCTTTTACATGTGAAACATTTCTATTGCATAGGAAGAAAACATAAGCATAGTCAACATTAGCCATGGATGCAGGTTATGTGTAGTTTTTTGTTTTTAAGTAGGAACCGTTGGTAAGTGCAGTGCATTGAGATGTGTACTAAGGGGGCCGGCTGTAGCTCAATTGGTAGGGCACCGGTTTACCACATAGGAGACCCCAGGTTTGGTTCCCGGGGCCTCCTCGAGCGGGCACACCACCTTGAGAAGGCAAGCTGCCACGAGCAGGCAGGCCACCGCGCGGTGAGCTGACTTAGTGGGTCGCCACAGTGGGGGGAGACAAGCAGACACAGAAGAACGCAAAAATGAACACAGCAAGAACAAGCAGAAAGGGGGGGATATGTAATAAATAAAAAATAAATAAATAAAATAAATCTTTGAAAAAAAAAAGAAGTGTACTGGGCGCAGGTTAGCATTTACAGGTTTGCAAACATTTCTAAAGCTGGTTTATGGGGTGTTTATAACAAGAAAAGATGTAACAGTCATAAGGTTAGAGTACCTTCTTGAAAGGGGAGCTCAAGTTAGTGAAAAAGACTAGATGAAGATTAGTGAGCTCAGTCTACACACTAGAAAGGACTAGAAATCTGGAACTAGATCTAAGCTACCCGCATAGACTTCAAATTCCCCAAAGGACCCCAAGGGCATCCGATGAAGTAGGTAAATAATGTCACATGTAATCAGCACACCCAACTCACATAATTAGAACAGAGAGAGTACTGGAGAAGGGACATTGAGGCAGTGAGAAGGACATTGGTCTAGAGGGACAACCGTGTCCTAGTGCCAGCTCTGCCCCAACCAGCTGTGTGACCATGGAAATCATGTCACCATTCCAGGATTCTGTTTTTTAATTTATACAATGAAGAAGATGGCTGACCCCAAAAAGTTCTTGTAACTCTGTAATTTTTTGCTTCTATGTACTTTCAGAAAAACTGAAGAAACTACAACTGGCTCCCTGAAGTTGTGTTCTCCTGAACCCCCTAAAATGGCAAAGAAACCACATACATCCAACAAACACTTCACTTTGGGTTATCAACCTCCTCCAAGCATCTCAGAGAATACTGAAAACCTGCCACTGATATTTCACTAGCCTCCTGGAACATAGAGCAGCAGGCAATACCCTCCAACCTAAGAGATGCTGAGTGTTTTGTCCAAGGTCAGTAGCTAAGGACAGGGTCAGGATTTCAGACTTGTAAATACTAGGACTATTCTATACTTTCTACGAAGAAACCAGGCTGACTTTCTGGGAAGAATGCCAGAGGTTCCGTTCTCCCAAATGAGAATTCATTGGAATATTGGAATAACAACTTTGGAGACTGTGGTCTCTCCAACCCATTTCAGGACCTGGCTAGAAACACGAAAACCCACAGAAAGAAGCAATAGGGAATTATTCCGTTTTTTAACGAAAAAGAAAAAATTAGGGGTGGGAATATGAGGTTTCTTTAAAATTACATGATTGCTGGAAGTTAATTTGGTATTTCTTAGTTGGTTTGTAAGTTCTGTTTCCAATCACAAAAACAGACAGCTGAGGATGCCTAAATCATGTTTTAATGAATTAACATCCTGACCCAAAGGCTCTTTCCCACTCTGAATAAAACAGAACCCAGAATGCAATCCTTCCTAGCAGAAAGGAATTTCACTCAAGGCAATAGAGAGTTTGTCAAGATCCCCAAAACCAAAACCTAAATTGACACTCTTCAAGCCCAGCAGCAAGAACTGACAACAGAAGCTGAAGCTGAACTTGAGGCACTCTGGCCTTCTAGGAAGCTGATCGAGCCCACGCCCTGCCATCCACAGATTCCTCATTCAGCTGAAATTAGTGCACCTGGAAATAAAATCCCATCATAGATTTAGAAGCACGTGTTCAAAAAAAGAAGATTTTGACTTCTTCCGAGAAAGACCAACCAGAGAGAGGAAACACATGTTAGACTAGCTTAATGCCTTGAAGATAACATGAAACCAACTTTATGGCAAAGCACCAAATGATCAGTACTCGGGGTTGAGAATCATAAAGGAAAAAAAAATGATAAAAATCACATTTTTCCCCTACCTGTCGATGATGACAGGGTCTGATGGGGTCTCATTTCGGTTTCCACAACTTTTCTTTTCACAACATCGACTGTAGGAAGGGAAGGAACCAAAAGAGTAAAATAGATTTATTAAATTAAGAAAATACAATGAACATACAATGTAAGAACATAGCCTCCCAATTATAAGGTGAGAACAGAATTTGTGGCCACATTAAAAAACAAAAAACAAGAACTTCGAGCCAAAAGATACTCATTCAAATTCTCACTTAATGCCTTACATACGGGGTAATGCCCAGCAAATTACAGCTTTCCTGAGAGTCATATTTACAATCTGAACCACGAACACTTGGATTTTAAGTCTACGAGGTCACTTCCAGCTCGGTGGTCAATGATTATAAAATCATAAGATGGTATATTTTAGGTCTTTGTGTCCCAAAAAATATTTGAAGTAAGATTGAGAAGGAAAATGTATAAAACAGACAACAAGTAGCTGACTTGATTATGATACACCTTATTTACATAACATCTTTCTCTAGAGAACTCAGTCTACTTTATAAACATTTATTCATTCATTCGTTTCCATCATTTACTAAAGAGGAAGAAAAAAGATCAGAAGTGTGATATACATTTTAAAAGGAGAAGAAAATGAGGCAGGGGGTTGTAGGATGATATCTACAATCATTTTCACCAAGTCCGGAACAGAAATGGGATGCAGCACATGAGTCCCAGTGTCGAAAACTCTACCTCCCAAGACTTCCACCTTGCAGAGAGCTGAATACCTGGTAGAAGCTCAATAAATGTTAGTAGGATTATCTGAAAGGAAGAGATAAAGAGAAGCCCCTAGAGTCATTACAACAGAAGGAAATATTCAGAAGGACCTGAGCAAAACATTCTAATCCAAAGGTATAGGTGCAAAATGCCTAGACATGTGTGAAAAGGGCAAAGGAAACTTGGTGGTGGAGAATGCACTGGAGAATCACCTCCCCATGTTGCCAGTCTGCTGCTTGTCAGGACCACAGATTTCGAATACCTCTTGGTTCATGTCAAGTGCACCACCCACTATCAACTAGAGTAGATAAAGGATGCAACTTTGCAATAGCTTGTAAGAAAAGCATTATTGCCCATACCAGTTGGAGAATATGTCTAATAAATGTTAACAATAACCAACTATACATGAGCACTGCTGTTGCAGTGATGGTTTCTCGGTAGCCAAAGATGACATAGTGCAATCAAAAATGTTCAGCTTCTAATCAGGGCTCTAGCATCTAACTCAACTCTGTGGCTAACCAGTGGTGTAAAATTAGGCAAGTTCTTTAACCCCTCTGACCTTTGCCTCCCTTTTATACTAAATGAAGCTGTCGAACTAGATCATCTCAACCGTACTAGGTTTAAGAAGTCCATGAGACCCTGAGATTCCCAGTGCACCCTTCAAAAGTTTTGTCAGAATAAGAAAAAGAGGGATTCCATGTAGCAGCAGGGACCCAAAGGCCTGACACGAGCCCAGCCATAAATTTGCTTAGTAGCAGTCTATTGTCCATTTACCCTCTCTGATAGTCCACAGAATTAAAAATAAATAAATAAAGATTTAAAACATTTAAAGAGCTCATCTCTCTCATGCATTGATGTGTAGATTATTCAGTGAACAATTCTACCATTCTCAGAAAGTAAAATATACTTGAGTTGCTAAAACTTTTCACCAAATGGGCACAATGAGGTTTCGAGAAACAATCAAATTAGTAGGAAGTCAAAGAAAAAGTGTCTCGACCTTCTTAAACACTAGAGTGAGCCATTGAGACTTCCTGAAATAATATTTTGCCTTTGACATTATATTAGGTCTTAAGTTTTTAAATTTCAATCCAACCCAAGATTAACACCAATAAAAATGCTGGCCAGCAGCTCTCCCACCTCCCAGAATGCTTGTCTCTCTTCCCAACTCCTTACCCCCACCCATTTCCATCTCCCATTTCTCCTATTTTTGGGGGGGTGTTCCTTATGTCAATGTAATCCCTCTCCAGCTCCAGCAAACTTCTTTTATTCGCCACACAATTTCAAAAGACCCATACATGCTAGATACCTCAAGACATTCAAGCTGGACTCTTGTTTGATATCTCCAGCATGCCAACCTAACTCCAGGTATGTGTGCGATGCTGGGTACAATTTAATGAGAAGAGCCCACTCTGTCAGAATGTGCCAATCTGTTTAGTTTGGGTAGGAATGATTCTGAGGAGGCCAAGTAAGTTTGCAAAATTGCTCAGCTGAATTCAGCTGCTTTCCACTGGGATTTCCTCTGGAGGAGAAGAAAAACAGATAAAAATGTATGCCTGGAGCCAGTGTAATACAATGTGGGGGAATCAACTCAAGGAAGGAAATGGTATTCAAAGAAAAATGCAGAGAAACTTTAGGACCCAATCTTTCATTTTCCAACAGTAACATTTAAATATAATCTCTAATGTTGACATTCAGCATAGAACAGAAGTAGAAGTCACTTGGCTGTTGAACTATAATAATAAAGGTATAAAAACAACAGCAGTTGGCTGTCTTTGCCCCATTTCAACTCTTCTTAACATTTCTCTAAGCCAAAGCTAATTATTTTCTTTTCTTTTATAAAGAAAAGGGCTCATCTATATGCCCTAGTTGTTCTTTATTTTATTTCCTTATTTGACATCCAGTCCTCAAACCAGCAATATATATTAAAACAAGCAAACGAACATAGAGAGTAGAAGGAATTCAGGAACTGACCCTCCCCAAACAATCACTTTGGGATCTTTGGGGATACTCGACGCCAAGGAATTAGGTCCCTGAATTACTCAGATTATGAACTCAATTCTCCCTTCCTATTGCTGTATAGACAAAGCCCGAGTGACAAACCTCAGATTGGATTCGGCTACTTCAGTTAAAAGGCTTGGGGGTTATTTTCTAACAAACAAGTCTCTAAGTCTGAAGTTCCTGATAAGTGTATTTTTAAAAGTGAAAATGACTGTAAAATAGGAGAAGAAGGAAAAAATGAAGCAAAGTGGCAATCGCTTAAGATTATGTTCCTAACTACGGAGAATGCTCATAAGTGCCCTTTTATCCTAATGAATGAAAATGAAAGCTGTTCCTCTGTTTGACTTGGTTCAGTTTCTTTTATTCTAGTACTTCTTTGGAGAACCTTTTACCTGAAATGCTCTCAATTTACTTTCAGGTCTCTTTCTTCCTCCCTATTTCCACACTGTCTTTAAGAGGGAAAGACAGAGAGAGCATGAAACAATTAGCAGAAGGGAGAAGATATTTGATCACAATCATGAATCTTACCTGGATTTTTCAGAAAGGGAAAAAGAAGAGGGATGAGAGATGGCGTGGGGGAGGGGGGGAGCAGAATTCCCAGCCATGTACACAGGGTATCCAGCCAGCCAAACTCCTATTTGAGACAAGCTTATGTGTCCCTTTCCCCTCCAAAATGGTTTTTAAAATTCAACCCTCAACTTTCAAAAATCTGTCTCTAATTTCAAACTCAAATAAGCGCACAGCATGGTGGCTTTTGTTTTGTTTTCTTCTCCCCAACTCCTCCCTGCGATTGCATAACAAAAGTGTCTAAATTCACACCATCTGGCCGATAAAGACACTGGCCCCACTGCCCGGCTGGCCCATCTGATTAGGGCCCTGTCTAGCCTGCGCCTTGTGGCGAAAAGTCACAGCTGTGAGGTTTGCCCGTGCTCAATACAACTCTGTTATTAGCCAGCTGTAGGCCTTGAGACGACTTCTGTTCAAATTATAATATCTTTTAACCCTCTGAGCATTGAGGGCGCAGAGGTGGCTGGCAGCAACATAACAACTAGATTTCTACTTGCAAATAATTGGCAAAATGAACTAAACAGGGGAGAGCGGAGCGGAAACAATTGGGAAAGGGAGGGAAAAGTTATTTTATTTTGATTTGTTTTGTCTCCTTTCTTTGTCTGCCCCTCAAAGCTAAACACCAAATTATGAGCCTTTTACTAAAGATTATAGAACATAAAAACATCAGGGGCCGTGCCCAGGTATGCCCAAGAATGCCATGCAAATGAGACTAAGTATATGCAATCACTGCTGAGAAAGTGGGCATCTGATTCAGCTCTCAAACATTGACTGCCATAACTGCCTCTAAAAATGTAGCGGAAGGAAGTTTTTTCCTTACTGGAGAATCAACCAGCTCTAACTGACAGATTGAATGAAAACTTCTCTTTTAGATGCATCCAGTATTTGCTGCCTACCCCACCTCATCTCCCACAACACACACACACACAATGCAGATATAGTACCCATCCAGTGGATCATTTATTTACCCGTAATTAATATTTGTTTTAAATTCTAGTTTGGGAAGAAAATAGCAGAGCATCTTCCCAGGTCTCAACTGCAGAGAAGTTACAGTACATTAAATTTTTATATTGTGTTACTAATGCAGGCTAAACTAGAGGCTTTAAAAATTGATGCTGCTACTTAAACAGCATAAAATGAGGAGGATTTGATTGGGCTGAAAAATAAAAATGTCAGCCTTAACTACAGCAGGATGGGGCATGCAAGTATAGTTTAAAGTGATAGGTATAATTCCTCAGACAATGGGCCAGTTTTTTGTTTTGTTTTGTTTAAGAAGATAATCTCTCCAAATAAAAACATTTAAAAGTGTAAAGAGGGAGAGAAAACTGCCCTTGGATTAACCAACCAAATCAACACGTTCTATCTATTTAATCTCAGTATTACATGGAAGTATTTTCTTGCTGAAGTCATCTGTCAAGGGGCATCCCTCACTGTCCCCAGGTTAAGAGAGGACCTATCTGCTTACTCCATCCCCAATGCTTCACGCAGCTACTCAGCTGAGGCTACTGGCAGGGTGGAACTCTACATTTGGCCAGTTTGTTTTTCTAATACTTGGTCAAAACCAAAACAAACATGTCCGATTGTTATGGTTTCTCTCTGGCTAGGTTGAGGAGGGGGTCGGGACTGTGCGCAGGGAGCTGCCCATAAAACAATCTGTACCAAATCCAGGGCTTGCAATTACGCAGAACTAGCAAGTCTAGAGTTGGAAGACATTCACCAAAGCTACCGCACAGTAAGGAAAAATTGAAGCTTTCCCTCCCACCGGAGATTTTGGAAGAAGAAAAATGCCTGTGGAATAGACCTTTAAATTTTTAAAGTAAAATAAGCACCCTCTACAAAGAGTTGGGTTTTTTATATATTCTTTCTCATTTACTGTGGAATCCCCAACACCCTATATCTGGCACATATTGGGCATTTAATAAGCATTTTTGGAAAAAATGAGTGTGTGGATGAATTCCTTTTCCTTTTAAAAATTTTGTCTCACAGTCAAGCAAAAGAGGGCAATCGGCAGGCTGAAAACGGAATGGATTGCATCTCTGAAGGTGGGAAGAGGTGTAGAAATGAGAATAGAGTGCACCTTTCACAACCTGCCCATTGGAAACCAGCTGTGGCTGCAGACACCAGATTTCCCTGATGGGGTCTTCTCCCTGTGCCTCCCACCCTGGTGGGGACCGTACTCCTCTTTCCACCCAGTGCTTTCGCCTGACCTAAGAAACTCCGCTGATGCGTGAACTCATAGGAGAAGCAACTGCCCGGGAGGAAGGAAATGGGGCCCGAGTCACAGCCGCGGCGGAGGGTGGGAGGAGGGTGGGAAGCGCCTCGGAAATGTGCGGCTGGACGCTCTGATGGTCCCTGAGACCATCAGATGGACAGCGAGTCTGATGGACTGCGAGTGGCTCCAGGACTTTGACTCGCAGTGAATCGGTAACTCCACAAGTGGCCCCGCCTAGAAGTCGAGCGGGCCAAGCCGGCGGGTCTGGGGCAGACAGTTTCAGGGAAAGTCCCCGATTCTAAACCAGGCCTGGGTCGCTGGGGCCCCACGCTCTGCCGCCGACCGAAGAGCAGCGGAGACTTTCCACTTGGCGGAGGAAACTCCTGCGACACAGGAGGGTTTGGGCTCCTGAGTCGATCTGGGGTTACCTTCCGAGTCCTAACAGATACGCCTTAGGTACCTTGCCCTAAAGGGAGGGCGGGTTCTAGTGACTTCGGCTCCCGGGGCGAGTCCGCCCGCGAGGCCTCGCTCCCCGCGCACCCTCTCTCCTGGAAATCAGCCCCGGGCACGCACGCGAGCAGCCACCGCTCACCTGCCCAGCTTTCAGCAAAGCCCTGAGCAAAAGGCGGCTCTTACCTGCACATCACTTCGTGCGTAAGAAGAACTCGGCACATTTCCGGATTCTTATTCTGTCCCTCATAAGCTATAGGCTGCGAAAGAGGTGGGAGGCAGGAAAGGGAAGATAAGGGAAAGGGTAGAAGGACAAAGAGAGAGAGAACTTTAGAACGGGCACAGAATCGGTTTTTTCCCCCTCATTATTTGCTATTTCTTTATGAGTTCCCGCGCGCAGCACAGAAA